>CANXME010001451.1:0-32333 GCA_948144175.1 Closterium sp. NIES-65 | reverse complement strand
ATTCCATCCCCTTCTCCCGATTCCATCCCCTTCTCCCTGATTCCATCCCCTTCTCCCAGATTCCATCCCCTTCTCCCAGATTCCATCCCTTCTCCCAGATTCCATCCCCTTCTCCCAGATTCCATCCCCTTCTCCCAGATTCCATCCCCTTCTCCCTGATTCCATCCCCTTCTCCCAGATTCCATCCCCTTCTCCCAGATTCCATCCCCTTCTCCAAGATTCCATCCCCTTCTCCCGATTCCATCCCCTTCTCCCAGATTCCATCCCCTTCTCCCAGATTCCATCCCTTCTCCTAGATTCCATCCCTTCTCCCGATTCCATCCCCTTCTCCCTGATTCCATTCCCTTCTCCCAGATTCCATCCCCTTCTCCCAGATTCCATCCCTTCTCCCAGATTCCATCCCCTTCTCCCAGATTCCATCCCCTTCTCCCAATTCCATCCCTTCTACCTGATTCCATCCCTTCTCCCAGATTCCATCCCTTCTCCCAAATTCCATCCCCTTCTCCCAGATTCCATCCCTTCTCCCAGATTCCATCCCCTTCTCCCAGATTCCATCCCCTTCTCCCAGATTCCATCCCCTTCTCCAGATTCCATCCCCTTCTCCCAGATTCCATCCCCTTCTCCCAGATTCCATCCCTTCTCCCAGATTCCATCCCCTTCTCCCAGATTCCATCCCCTTCTCCAGATTCCATCCCCTTCTCCATTCCATCCCTTCTCCAGATTCCATCCCCTTCTCCAGATTCCATCCCCTTCTCCCAGATTCCATCCCTTCTCCTGATTCCATCCCCTTCTCCCAGATTCCATCCCCTTCTCCCAAATTCCATCCCCTTCTCCCAGATTCCATCCCTTCTCCCAGATTCCATCCCCTTCTCCCTGATTCCATCCCCTTCTCCCAGATTCCATCCCCTTCTCCCAGATTCCATCCCTTCTCCCAGATTCCATCCCTTCTCCCAGATTCCATCCCCTTCTCCCAAATCCACCCTTCTCCCAGATTCCATCCCCTTCTCCCAGATTCCATTCCCTTCTCCCAGATTCCATCCCTTCTCCCAGATTCCATCCCATTCTCCCAAATTCCATCCCTTCTCTTTGATTCCATCCCCTTCTCCCAGATTCCATCCCCTTCTCCCAGATTCCATCCCCTTCTCCCAGATTCCATCCCCTTCTCCCAGATTCCATCCCCTTCTCCCAGATTCCATCCCCTTCTCCCAGATTCCATCCCCTTCTCCCAGATTCCATCCCCTTCTCCAATCCCAATCCCATTTCCCAATTCCATCCCTTCTCTTTGATTCCATCCCCTTCTCCCAAATTCCATTCCCCTTCTCCCAGATTCCATCCCCTTCTCCGAGATTCCATCCCCTTCTCCTTAGATTCTATCCCTTCTCCCCGATTCCATCACCTTCTCCCCTGATTCCATCCCCTTCTCCCAGATTCCATCCCCTTCTCCCAGATTCCCATCCCCTTCTCCCAGATTCCATCCCCTTCTCCTAGATTCCATCCCCTTCTCCCAGATTCCATCCCCTTCTCCCAGATTCCATCCCCTTCTCCCAAATTCCATCCCCTTCTCCCAGATTCCATCCCCTTCTCCGAGATTCCATACCCTTCTCCTAGATTCTATCCCTTCTCCCCGATTCCATCACCTTCTCCCTGATTCCATCCCCTTCTCCCAGATTCCATCCCCCTTCTCCCAGATTTCCATCCCCTTCTCCCAGATTCCATCCCCTTCTCCCAGATCCCATCCCCTTCTCCCACATTCCATCCCTTCTACCTGATTCCATACCCGTCTCCCAGATTCCATCCCCTTGTCCCAAATTCCAATCCCCTTCTCCCATATTCCATCCCCTTCTCCCAGATTCCATCCCCTTCTCCCTTATTCCATCCCCTTCTCCTAGATTCCATCCCCTTCTCCCAGATTCCATCCCCTTCTCCCAGATTCCATCCCCTTCTCCCAGATTCCATCCCCTTCTCCCAGATTCCATCCCCTTCTCTCAGATTCCATCGTCTTCTCCCAGATTCCATCCCCTTCTCCCATATTCCTTCCCCTTCTCCTGATTCCATCCCCTTCTCCCAGATTCCATCCCCTTCTCCCACATTCCATCCCTTCTACCTGATTCCATACCCTTCTCCCAGATTCCATCCCCTTGTCCCAAATTCCATCCCCCTTCTCCCATATTTCCATCCCCTTCTCCCAGATTCCATCCCCTTCTCCCTGATTACATCCCCTTCTCCCAGATTCCATTCCCTTCTCCCAGATTCCATCCCCTTCTCCCAGATTCCATCCCCTTCTCCGAGATTCCATCCCTTCTCCCAGATTCCATCCCCTTCTCCCAGATTCCATCCCCTTCTCCCAGATTCCATTCCCTTCTCCCAGATTCCTTCTCCTTCTCCCAAATCCATCCCATTCTCCCAAATTCCATTCCCTTCTCTTTGATTCCATCCCCTTCTCCCCGATTCCATCCCCCTTCTCTCTGACTGCATCCCCTTCTCCCAGATTCCATCCCATTCTCCTAAATTCCATCCCCTTCTCCCAGATTCCATCCCCTTCTCCCTGATTCCATCCCTTTCTCCCAGATTCCATCCCCTTCTCCCAGATTCCATCCCCTTCTCCCAGATTCCATCCCCTTCTCCCAGATTCCATCCCCTTCTACCAAATTCCATCCCCTTCTCCCAGATTCCATCCCCTTCTCCGAGATTCCATCCCCTTCTCCTAGATTCTATCCCTTCTCCCCGATTCCATCACCTTCTCCCTGATTCCATCCCCTTCTCCCAGATTCCATCCCCTTCTCCCAGATTCCATCCCCTTCTCCCAGATTCCATCCCCTTCTCCCAGATTCCATTCCCTTCTCCCAGATTCCATCTCCTTCTCCCAAATCCATCCCATTCTCCCAAATTCATCCCCTTCTCTTTGATTCCATCCCCTTCTCCCCGATTCCATCCCCTTCTCTCCGACTGCATCCCCTTCTCCTAGATTCCATCCCCTTCTCCTAAATTCCATCCCCTTCTCCCAGATTCCATCCCCTTCTCCCTGATTCCATCCCTTTCTCCCAGATTCCATCCCCTTCTCCCTTATTCCATTCCCATTCTCCCAGATTCCATCCCCTTCTCCCAGATTCCATCCTCTTCTCCCAGTCCCTGATTCCATCCCCTTCTCCCTGATTCCATCCCCTTCTCCCAGATTCCATCCCCTTCTCCCAGATTCCATCCCCTTCTCCCAGATTCCATCCCCTTCTCCCAGATTCCATCCCCTACTCCATGATTCCATCCCCTTCTCCCAGATTCCATCCCCTTCTCCCAGATTCCATCCCCTTCTCCCAGATTCCATCCCCTTCTCCCAGATTCCATCCCCTTCTCCCAGATTCCATCCTCTTCTCCCAGATTCCATCCCCTTCTCCCAAATTCCATCCCCTTCTCCCAGATTCCATCCCCTTCTCCGAGATTCCATCCCCTTCTCCCAGATTCTATCCCTTCTCCCCGATTCCATCACCTTGTCCCTGATTCCATCCCCTTCTCCCAGATTCCATCCCCTTCTCCCAGATTCGATCCCCTTCTCCCAGATTCCATCCCCTTCTCCCAGATTCCATCCCCTTCTCCCTGATTCCATCCCCTTCTCCCAGATTCCATCCCCTTCTCCCAGATTCCATTCCCTTCTCCCAGATTCCATCTCCTTCTCCCAAATCCATCCCATTCTCCCAAATTCCATCCCCTTCTCTTTGATTCCATCCCCTTCTCCCCGATTCCATCCCCTTCTCTCTGACTGCATCCCCTTCTCCCAGATTCCATCCCGTTCTCCTAAATTCCATCCCCTTCTCCAAGATTCCATCCCCTTCTCCCTGATTCCATCCCTTTCTCCCAGATTCCATCCCCTTCTCCCTAATTCCATTCCCATTCTCCCAGATTCCATCCCCTTCTCCCAGATTCCATCCTCTTCTCCCAGATTCCATCCCATTCTCCCAGATTCCATCCCCTTCTCCCAGATTCCATCCCCTTCTCCCAGATTCCATCCCCTTCTCCTACATTCCATCCTTTCTCCCTGATTCTATACCCTTCTCCCAAATTCCATCCCCTTGTCCCAAATTCCATCCCCTTCTCCCAGATTCCATCCCCTTCTCCCTGATTCCATCCCTTCTCCTGATTCCATCTCCTTCTCCCAGATTCCATCCCCTTCTCCCAGATTCCATCCCCTTCTCCCAGATTCCATCCCCTTCTCCCAGATTCCATCCCCTTCTCCCAGATTCCATCCCCTTCTCCCTGATTCCATCCCTTTCTCCCAGATTCCATCCCCTTCTCCCTAATTCCATTCCCATTCTCCCAGATTCCATCCCCTTCTCCCAAATTCCATCCTCTTCTCCCAGATTCCATCCCCTTCTCCCATATTCCATCCCCTTCTCCCAGATTCAATCCCCTTCTCCCAGATTCCATCCCCTTCTCCCAGATTCCATCCCCTTCTCCCAGATTCCTTCCCCTTCTCCCAGATTCCATCCCCTTCTCCCAGATTCCATCCCCTTCTCCCAGATTCCATCCCCTTCTCCCAAATTCCATCCCCTTCTCCAAGATTCCATCCCCTTCTCCCAGATTCCATCCCCTTCTCCCAGATTCCATCCCCTTCTCCCAGATTCCATCCCCTTCTCCCAGATTCCATCCCCTTCTTCCAGATTCCATCCCCTTCTCCCAAATTCCATCCCCTTCTCCCAGATTCCATCCCCTTCTCCCAGATTCCATCCCCTTCTCCCAGATTCTATCCCTTCTTCCCGATTCCATCACCTTCTCCCAGATTCCATCCCCTTCTCCCAGATTCCATCCCCTTCTCCCAGATTCCATCCCCTTCTCCCAGATTCCATCCCCTTCTCCCAGATTCCATCCCCTTCTCCCTGATTCCATGCCCTTCTCCCAGATTCCATCCCCTTCTCCCAGTTTCCATCCCCTTCTCCCAGATTCCATCCCCTTCTCCCATATTCCATCCCCTTCTCCCAGATTCCATCCCCTTCTCCCAGATTCCATCTCCTTCTCCCAAATTCCATCCCATTCTCCCAAATTCCATCCCCTTCTCTTTGATTCCATCCCCTTCTCCCCGATTCCATCCCCTTCTCCCTGATTGCATCCCCTTCTCCCAGATTCCATCCCCTTCTCCTAAATTCCATCCCCTTCTCCTAGATTCCATCCCCTTCTCCCTGATTCCATCCCCTTCTCCTAGATTCCATCCCCTTCTCCCAGATTCCATCTCCTTCTCCCAAATCCATCCCATTCTCCCAAATTCCATCCCCTTCTCTTTGATTCCATCCCCTTCTCCCCGATTCCATCCCCTTCTCTCTGACTGCATCCCCTTCTCCCAGATTCCATCCCGTTCTCCTAAATTCCATCCCCTTCTCCAAGATTCCATCCCCTTCTCCCTGATTCCATCCCTTTCTCCCAGATTCCATCCCCTTCTCCCAGATTCCATCCCCTTCTCCTACATTCCATCCTTTCTCCCTGATTCTATACCCTTCTCCCAAATTCCATCCCCTTGTCCCAAATTCCATCCCCTTCTCCCAGATTCCATCCCCTTCTCCCTGATTCCATCCCCTTCTCCCTGATTCCATCTCCTTCTCCCAGATTCCATCCCCTTCTCCCAGATTCCATCCCCTTCTCCCAGATTCCATCCCCTTCTCCCAGATTCCATCCCCTTCTCCCAGATTCCATCCCCTTCTCCCTGATTCCATCCCTTTCTCCCAGATTCCATCCCCTTCTCCCTAATTCCATTCCCATTCTCCCAGATTCCATCCCCTTCTCCCAAATTCCATCCTCTTCTCCCAGATTCCATCCCCTTCTCCCATATTCCATCCCCTTCTCCCAGATTCAATCCCCTTCTCCCAGATTCCATCCCCTTCTCCCAGATTCCATCCCCTTCTCCCAGATTCCTTCCCCTTCTCCCAGATTCCATCCCCTTCTCCCAGATTCCATCCCCTTCTCCCAGATTCCATCCCCTTCTCCCAAATTCCATCCCCTTCTCCAAGATTCCATCCCCTTCTCCCAGATTCCATCCCCTTCTCCCAGATTCCATCCCCTTCTCCCAGATTCCATCCCCTTCTCCCAGATTCCATCCCCTTCTTCCAGATTCCATCCCCTTCTCCCAAATTCCATCCCTTCTCCCAGATTCCATCCCCTTCTCCCAGATTCCATCCCCTTCTCCCAGATTCCATCCCCTTCTCCCAGATTCTATCCCTTCTTCCCGATTCCATCACCTTCTCCCAGATTCCATCCCCTTCTCCCAGATTCCATCCCCTTCTCCCAGATTCCATCCCCTTCTCCCAGATTCCATCCCCTTCTCCCAGATTCCATCCCCTTCTCCCTGATTCCATGCCCTTCTCCCAGATTCCATCCCCTTCTCCCAGTTTCCATCCCCTTCTCCCAGATTCCATCCCCTTCTCCCATATTCCATCCCCTTCTCCCAGATTCCATCCCCTTCTCCCAGATTCCATCTCCTTCTCCCAAATTCCATCCCATTCTCCCAAATTCCATCCCCTTCTCTTTGATTCCATCCCCTTCTCCCCGATTCCATCCCCTTCTCCCTGATTGCATCCCCTTCTCCCAGATTCCATCCCCTTCTCCTAAATTCCATCCCCTTCTCCTAGATTCCATCCCCTTCTCCCTGATTCCATCCCCTTCTCCTAGATTCCATCCCCTTCTCCCAGATTCCATCTCCTTCTCCCAAATCCATCCCATTCTCCCAAATTCCATCCCCTTCTCTTTGATTCCATCCCCTTCTCCCAGATTCCATCCCCTTCTCTCTGACTGCATCCCCTTCTCCCAGATTCCATCCCGTTCTCCTAAATTCCATCCCCTTCTCCAAGATTCCATCCCCTTCTCCCTGATTCCATCCCTTTCTCCCAGATTCCATCCCCTTCTCCCTAATTCCATTCCCATTCTCCCAGATTCCATCCCCTTCTCCCAGATTCCATCCTCTTCTCCCAGATTCCATCCCCTTCTCCCATATTCCATCCCCTTCTCCCAGATTCCATCCCCTTCTCCCAGATTCCATCCCCTTCTCCCACATTCCATCCTTTCTCCCTGATTCTATACCCTTCTCCCAAATTCCATCCCCTTGTCCCAAATTCCATCCCCTTCTCCCAGATTCCATCCCCTTCTCCCAGATTCCATCCCCTTCTCCCTGATTCCATCTCCTTCTCCCAGATTCCATCCCCTTCTCCCATATTCCATCCCCTTCTCCCAGATTCCATCCCCTTCTCCCAGATTCCATCCCCTTCTCCCAGATTCCATCCCCTTCTCCCAGATTCCATCCCCTTCTCCCAGATTCCATCCCCTTCTCCCAGATTCCATCCCCTTCTCCCTGATTCCATCCCCTTCTCTCAGATTCCATCCCCTTCTCCCAGATTCCATCCCCTTCTCCCAGATTCCATCCCCTTCTCCCAGATTCCATCCCCTTCTCCCAGATTCCATTCCCTTCTCCAAGATTCCATCTCCTTCTCCCAAATCCATCCCATTCTCCCAAATTCGATCCCCTTCTCTTTGATTCCATCCCCTTCTCCCCGATTCCATCCCCTTCTCTCTGACTGCATCCCCTTCTCTAGATTCCATCCCCTTCTCCTAAATTCCATCCCCTTCTCCAAGATTCCATCCCCTTCTCCCTGATTCCATCCCTTTCTCCCAGATTCCATCCCCTTCTCCCTAATTCCATTCCCATTCTCCCAGATTCCATCCCCTTCTCCCAGATTCCATCCTCTTCTCCCAGATTCCATCCCCTTCTCCCAGATTCCATCCCCTTCTCCCAGATTCCATCCCCTTCTCCCAGATTCCATCCCCTTCTCCCACATTCCATCCTTTCTCCCTGATTCTATACCCTTCTCCCAAATTCCATCCCCTTGTCCCAAATTCCATCCCCTTCTCCCAGATTCCATCCCCTTCTCCCAGATTCCATCCCCTTCTCCCTGATTCCATCTCCTTCTCCCAGATTCCATCCCCTTCTCCCAGATAACATCCCCTTCTCCCAGATTCCATCCCCTTCTCCCAGATTCCATCCCCTTCTCCCTGATTCCATCCCCTTCTCTCAGATTCCATCCCCTTCTCCCAGATTCCATCCCCTTCTCCCAGATTCCATCCCCTTCTCCCAGATTCCATCCCCTTCTCCCAGATTCCATTCCCTTCTCCAAGATTCCATCTCCTTCTCCCAAATACATCCCATTCTCCCAAATTCGATCCCCTTCTCTTTGATTCCATCCCCTTCTCCCCGATTCCATCCCCTTCTCTCTGACTGCATCCCCTTCTCTAGATTCCATCCCCTTCTCCTAAATTCCATCCCCTTCTCCCAGATTCCATCCCCTTCTCCCTGATTCCATCCCTTTCTCCCAGATTCCATCCCCTTCTCCCTAATTCCATTCCCATTCTCCCAGATTCCATCCCCTTCTCCCAGATTCCATCCTCTTCTCCCAGATTCCATCCCCTTCTCCCATATTCCATCCCCTTCTCCCAGATTCCATCCCCTTCTCCCAGATTCCATCCCCTTCTCCCAGATTCCATCCCCTTCTCCCAGATTCCTTCCCCTTCTCCCAGATTCCATCCCCTTCTCCCAGATTCCATCCCCTTCTCCCAGATTCCATCCCCTTCTCCCAAATTCCATCCCCTTCTCCAAGATTCCATCCCCTTCTCCCAGATTCCATCCCCTTCTCCCAGATTCCATCCCCTTCTCCCAGATTCCATCCCCTTCTCCCAGATTCCATCCCCTTCTCCCAGATTCCATCCCTTCTCCCAAATTCCATCCCCTTCTCCCAGATTCCATCCCCTTCTCCCAGACTCCATCCCCTTCTCCTAGATTCTATCCCTTCTTCCCGATTCCATCACCTTCTCCCAGATTCCATCCCCTTCTCCCAGATTCCATCCCCTTCTCCCAGATTCCATCCCCTTCTCCCAGATTCCATCCCCTTCTCCCAGATTCCATCCCCTTCTCCCTGATTCCATGCCCTTCTCCCAGATTCCATCCCCTTCTCCCAGATTCCATCCCCTTCTCCCAGATTCCATCCCCTTCTCCCAGATTCTATCCCTTCTTCCCGATTCCATCACCTTCTCCCAGATTCCATCCCCTTCTCCCAGATTCCATCCCCTTCTCCCAGATTCCATCCCCTTCTCCCATATTCCATCCCCTTCTCCCAGATTCCATCCCCTTCTCCCTGATTCCATGCCCTTCTCCCAGATTCCATCCCCTTCTCCCAGTTTCCATCCCCTTCTCCCAGATTCCATCCCATTCTCCCATATTCCATCCCCTTCTCCCAGATTCCATCCCCTTCTCCCAGATTCCATCTCCTTCTCCCAAATTCCATCCCATTCTCCCAAATTCCATCCCCTTCTCTTTGATTCCATCCCCTTCTCCCCTATTCCATCCCCTTCTCCCTGATTGCATCCCCTTCTCCCAGATTCCATCCCCTTCTCCTAAATTCCATCCCCTTCTCCTAGATTCCATCCCCTTCTCCCCGATTCCATCCCCTTCTCCCTCATTCCATCCCCGTCTCCCAGATTCCATCCCCTTCTCCCTGATTCCATCCCCTTCTCCCAGATTCCATCCCCTTCTCCCAGATTCCATCCCCTTCTCCCAGATTCCATCCCCTTCTGCCAGATTCCATCCCCTTCTCTCGGATTCCTTCCCCTTCTCCCAGATTCCACCCGTTCTCCCAGAATCAATCCCCTTCTCCCAAATTCCATCCCCTTCTCCCAGATTCCATCCCCTTCTCCCAGATTCCATCCCCTTCTCCCAGATTCCATCCCTTCTCCCCGATTCCATCACCTTCTCCTAGATTCCATCCCCTTCTCCCTGATTCCATCCCCTTCTCCCAGATTCCATCCCCTTCTCCCAGATTCCATCCCCTTCTCCCAGATTCCATCCCCTTCTCTCGGATTCCTTCCCCTTCTCCCAGATTCCACCCGTTCTCCCAGAATCAATCCCCTTCTCCCAAATTCCATCCCCTTCTCCCAGATTCCATCCCCTTCTCCCAGATTCCATTCCTTCTCGCCGATTCCATCACCTTCTCCTAGATTCCATCCCCTTCTCCCTGATTCCATCCCCTTCTCCCAGATTCCATCCCCTTCTCCCAGATTCCATCCCCTTCTCCCAGATTCCATCCCCTTCTCCCTGATTCCATCCCCTTCTCCCAGATTCCATCCCCTTCTCCCAGATTCCATCCCCTTCTCCCAGATTCCATCCCCTTCTCCCAGATTCCATCCCCTTCTCCCAGATTCCATCCCCTTCTCCCAGATTCCATCCCCTTCTCCCAGATTCCATCCCCTTCTCCCAGATTCCATTCCCTTCTCCCAGATTCCATCTCCTTCTCCCAAATTCCATCCCCTTCTCCCAGATTCCATCCCCTTCTCCCAAATTCCATCCCCTTCTCCCATATTCCATCCCCTTCTCCCAGATTCCATCCCCTTCTCCCAGATTCCCTCCCCTTCTCCCTCATTCCATCCCTTCTCCCTGATTCCATACCCTTCTCCCAGATTCCATCCCCTTGTCCCAAATTCCATCCCCTTGTCCCAGATTCCATCCCCTTCTCCCAGATTCCATCCCCTTCTCCCAGATTCCATCCCCTTCTCCCAGATTCCATCCCCTTCTCTCACATTCCATCCTTTCTCCCTGATTCCATACCCTTCTCCCAAATTCCATCCCCTTGTCCCAAATTCCATCCCCTACTCCCAGATTCCATCCCCTTCTCCCTGATTCCATCCCCTTCTCCCAGATTCCATCCCCTTCTCCCAGATTCCATCCCCTTCTCCCAGATTCCATCCCCTTCTCCCAGATTCCATCCCCTTCTCTCACATTCCATCCTTTCTCCCTGATTCCATACCCTTCTCCCAAATTCCATCCCCTTGTCCCAAATTCCATCCCCTACTCCCAGATTCCATCCCCTTCTCCCAGATTCCATCCCCTTCTCCCAGATTCCATCCCCTTCTACCAGATTCCATCCCCTTCTCCCAGATTCCATCCCCTTCTCCCAGATTCCATCCCCTTCTCCCAGATTCCATCCCCTTCTCCCAGATTCCATCCCCTTCTCCCAGATTCCATTCCCTTCTCCCAGATTCCATCTCCTTCTCCCAAATCCATCCCATTCTCCCAAATTCCATCCCCTTCTCTTTGATTCCATCCCCTTCTCCCCGATTCCATCCCCTTCTCTTTGACTGCATCCCCTTCTCCCAGATTCCATCCCCTTCTCCTAAATTCCATCCCCTTCTCCCAGATTCCATCCCCTTCTCCCTGATTCCATCCCCTTCTCCTAGATTCCATCCCCTTCTCCCAGATTCCATCCCCATCTCCCAAATTCCATCCCCTTCTCCTAGATTCCATCCCCTTCTCCCAGATTCCATCCCCTTCTCCCAGATTCCATCCCCTTCTTCCAGATTCCATCCCCTTCTCCCAGATTACATCCCCTTCTCTCAGATTCAATCCCCTTCTCCCAGATTCCATCCCCTTCTCCCAGATTCCATCCCCTTCTCCCAGATTCCATCCCCTTCTCCCAGATTCTATCCCTTCTTCCCGATTCCATCACCTTCTCCCAGATTCCATCCCCTTCTCCCAGATTCCATCCCCTTTCCCCAGATTCCATCCCCTTCTCCCAGATTCCATCCCCTTCTTCCAGATTCCATCCCCTTCTACCTGATTCCATGCCCTTCTCCCAAATTCCATCCCCTTCTCCCAGATTCCATCCCCTTCTCCCAGATTCCATCCCCTTCTCCCATATTCCATCCCCTTCTCCCAGATTCCATTCCCTTCTCCCAGATTCCATCTCCTTCTCCCAAATTCCATCCCATTCTCCCAAATTCCATCCCCTTCTCTTTGATTCCATCCCCTTCTCCCCGATTCCATCCCCTTCTCCTAAATTCCATCCCCTTCTCCTAGACTCCATCCCCTTCTCCCCGATTCCATCCCCTTCTCCCAGATTCCATCCCCTTCTCCCAGATTCCATCCCCTTCTCCCTGATTCCATCCCCTTCTACCAGATTCCATCCCCTTCTCCCAGATTCCATCCCCTTCTCCCAGATTCCATCCCCTTCTCCCAGATTCCATCCCCTTCTCCCAAATTCCATCCCCTTCTCCCAGATTCCATTCCCTTCTCCCAGATTCCATCTCCTTCTCCCAAATCCATCCCATTCTCCCAAATTCCATCCCCTTCTCTTTGATTCCATCCCCTTCTCCCCGATTCCATCCCCTTCTCTCTGACTGCATCCCCTTCTCCCAGATTCCATCCCGTTCTCCTAAATTCCATCCCCTTCTCCCAGATTCCATCCCCTTCTCCCTAATTCCATCCCTTTCTCCTAGATTCCATCCCCTTCTCCCAGATTCCATCCCCTTCTCCCAGATTCCATCCCCTTCTCCCAGATTCCGTCCCCTTCTCCCAAATTCCATCCCCTTCTCCCCGATTCCATCCCCTTCTCCGAGATTCCATCCCCTTCTCCCAGATTCTATCCCTTCTCCCCGATTCCATCACCTTGTCCCAGATTCCATCCCCTTCTCCCAGATTCTATCCCTTCTTCCCGATTCCATCACCTTCTCCCAAATTCCATCCCCTTCTCCCCGATTCCATCCCCTTCTCCCAGATTCCATCCCCTTCTCCCAGATTCCATCCCCTTCTCCCAGATTCCATCCCCTTCTCCCAGATTCTATCCCTTCTTCCCGATTCCATCACCTTCTCCCAGATTCCATCCCCTTCTCCCATATTCCATCCCCTTTCCCCAGATTCCATCCCCTTCTCCCAGATTCCATCCCCTTCTTCCAGATTCCATCCCCTTCTCCCTGATTCCATGCCCTTCTCCCAAATTCCATCCCCTTCTCCCAGATTCCATCCCCTTCTCCCAGATTCCATCCCCTTCTCCCATATTCCATCCCCTTCTCCCAGATTCCATTCCCTTCTCCCAGATTCCATCTCCTTCTCCCAAATTCCATCCCATTCTCCCAAATTCCATCCCCTTCTCTTTGATTCCATCCCCTTCTCCCCGATTCCATCCCCTTCTCCTAAATTCCATCCCCTTCTCCTAGATTCCATCCCCTTCTCCCCGATTCCATCCCCTTCTCCCAGATTCCATCCCCTTCTCCCAGATTCCATCCCCTTCTCCCTGATTACATCCCCTTCTACCAGATTCCATCCCCTTCTCCCAGATTCCATCCCCTTCTCCCAGATTCCATCCCCTTCTCCCAGATTCCATCCCCTTCTCCCAGATTCCATCCCCTTCTCCCAGATTCCATTCCTTCTCCCAGATTCCATCTCCTTCTCCCAAATCCATCCCATTCTCCCAAATTCCATCCCCTTCTCTTTGATTCCATCCCCTTCTCCCCGATTCCATCCCCTTCTCTCTGACTGCATCCCCTTCTCCCAGATTCCATCCCGTTCTCCTAAATTCCATCCCCTTCTCCCAGATTCCATCCCCTTCTCCCTAATTCCATCCCTTTCTCCTAGATTCCATCCCCTTCTCCCAGATTCCATCCCCTTCTCCCAGATTCCATCCCCTTCTCCCAGATTCCGTCCCCTTCTCCCAAATTCCATCCCCTTCTCCCCGATTCCATCCCCTTCTCCGAGATTCCATCCCCTTCTCCCAGATTCTATCCCTTCTCCCCGATTCCATCACCTTGTCCCAGATTCCATCCCCTTCTCCCAGATTCCATCCCCTTCTCTCAGATTCCATCCCCTTCTCCCAGATTCCATCCCCTTCTCCCAGATTCCATCCCCTTCTCCCTGATTCCATCCCCTTCTCTCAGATTCCATCCCCTTCTCCCAGATTCCGTCCCCTTCTCCCAGATTCCATCCCCTTCTCCCAGATTCCATCCCCTTCTCCTAAATTCCATCCCCTTCTCCCAGATTCCATCCCCTTCTCCCTAATTCCATCCCTTTCTCCCACATTCCATCCCCTTCTCCCTAATTCCATTCCCATTCTCCCAGATTCCAACCCCCTTCTCCCAGACTCCATCCTCTTCTCCCAGATTCCATCCCCTTCTCCCATATTCCATCCCCTTCTCCCAGATTCCATCCCCTTCTCCCAGATTCCATCCCCTTCTCCCACATTTCATCCTTTCTCCCTGATTCCATACCCTTCTCCCAAATTCCATCCCCTTGTCCCTAATTCCATCTCCTTCTCCCAGATTCCATCCCCTTCTCCCAGATTCCATCCCCTTCTCCCAGATTCCATCCCCTTCTCCCAGATTCCATCCCCTTCTCCCAGATTCCATCCCCTTCTCCCAGATTCCATCCCCTTCTCTCAGATTCCATCCCCTTCTCCCAGATTCCATCCCCTTCTCCCAGATTCCATCCCCTTCTCCCAAATTCCATCCCCTTCTCCCAGATTCCATCCCCTTCTCCCAGATTCCATCCCCTTCTCCCAGATTCCATCCCCTTCTCCCAAATTCCATCCCCTTCTCCCAGATTCCATCCCCTTCTCCCAGATTCCATCCCCTTCTCCCAGATTCCATCCCCTTCTCCCTGATTCCATCCCCTTCTCCCAGATTCCATCCCCTTCTCCCAGATTCCATCCCCTTCTCCCAGATTCCATCCCCTTCTCCCAGATTCCATCCCCTTCTCCCAGATTCCATCCCCTTCTCCTAGATTCTATCCCTTCTCCCCGATTCCATCACCTTCTCCCTGATTCCATCCCCTTCTCCCAGATTCCATCCCCTTCTCCCAGATTCCATCCCCTTCTCCCAGATTCCATCCCCTTCTCCCAGATTCCATCCCCTTCTCCCAGATTCCATCCCCTTCTCCCAGATTCCATCCCCTTCTCCTAGATTCCATCCCCTTCTCCCAGATTCCATCCCCTTCTCCCAGATTCCATCCCCTTCTCCCAGATTCCATCCCCTTCTCCCAGATTCCATACCCTTCTCCCAGATTCCATTCCCTTCTCCCAGATTCCATCTCCTTCTCCCAAATCCATCCCATTCTCCCAAATTCCATCCCCTTCTCTTTGATTCCATCCCCTTCTCCCCGATTCCATCCCCTTCTCTCTGACTGCATCCCCTTCTCCCAAATTCCATCCCCTTCTCCTAAATTCCATCCCTTTCTCCCAGATTCCATCCCCTTCTCCCTGATTCCATCCCTTTCTCCCAGATTCCATCCCCTTCTCCCAGATTCCATCCCCTTCTCCCAGATTCCATCCCCTTCTCCCAGATTCCATCCCCTTCTCCCAGATTCCATCCCCTTCTCCCAGATTCCATCCCCTTCTCCCAGATTCCATCCCCTTCTCCCAGATTCCATTCCCTTCTCCCAGATTCCATCTCCTTCTCCCAAATCCATCCCATTCTCCCAAATTCCATCCCCTTCTCTTTGATTCCATCCCCTTCTCCCCGATTCCATCCCCTTCTCTCTGACTGCATCCCCTTCTCCCAGATTCCATCCCCTTCTCCTAAATTCCATCCCCTTCTCCCAGATTCCATCCCCTTCTCCCTGATTCCATCCCCTTCTCCTAGATTCCATCCCCTTCTCCCAGATTCCATCCCTTTCTTCCAGATTCCATCCCCTTCTCCCAGATTCCATCCCCTTCTCCCAGATTCCGTCCCCTTCTCCCAAATTCCATCGCCTTCTCCCAGATTCCATCCCCTTCTCCCAGATTCCATCCCCTTCTCCCAGATTCAATCCCCTTCTCCCAGATTCCATCCTCTTCTCCCAGATTCCATCCCCTTCTCCCATATTCCATCCCCTTCTCCCACATTCCATCCTTTCTCCCTGATTCCATCCCTTTCTCCCACATTCCATCCCCTTGTCCCAAATTCCATCCCCTTCTCCCAGATTCCATCCCCTTCTCCCAGATTCCATCCCCTTCTCCCTGATTCCATCTCCTTCTCCCAGATTCCATCCCCTTCTCCCAGATTCCATCCCCTTCTCCCAGATTCCATCCCCTTCTCCCAGATTCCATCCCCTTCTCCCAGATTCCATCCCCTTCTCCCGGATTCCATCCCCTTCTCCCAGATTCCATCCCCTTCTCTCGGATTCCATCCCCTTCTCCCTGATTCCATCCCCTTCTCCCAGATTCCATTCCCTTCTCCCAGATTCCATCTCCTTCTCCAAAATTCCATCCCATTCTCCCAAATTTCATCCCCTTCTCTTTGATTCCATCCCCTTCTCCCCGATTCCATCCCCTTCTCCCTGATTGCATCCCCTTCTACCAGACTCCATCCCCTTCTCCTAAATTCCATCCCCTTCTCCCAGATTCCATCCCCTTCTCCCCGATTCCATCCCCTTCTCCCTCATTCCATCCCCTTCTCCCAGATTCCATCCCCTTCTCCCTGATTCCATCCCCTTCTCCAAGATTCCATCCCCTTCTCCCAGATTCCATCCCCTTCTCCTAGATTCCATCCCCTTCTCCCAGATTCCATCCCCTTCTCCTAGATTCCATCCCCTTCTCCCAGATTCCATCCCCTTCACCCAGATTCCATCCCCTTCTCCCAGATTCCATCCCCTTCTCCCTCATTCCATCCCCTTCTCCCAGATTCCATCCCCTTCTCCCCGATTCCATCCCCATCTCCCAGATTCCATCCCCTTCTCCCAGATTCCATCCCCTTCTCTCGGATTCCATCCCCTTCTCCCTGATTCCATCCCCTTCTCCCAGATTCCATTCCCTTCTCCCAGATTCCATCTCCTTCTCCAAAATTCCATCCCATTCTCCCAAATTTCATCCCCTTCTCTTTGATTCCATCCCCTTCTCCCCGATTCCATCCCCTTCTCCCTGATTGCATCCCCTTCTCCCAGACTCCATCCCCTTCTCCTAAATTCCATCCCCTTCTCCCAGATTCCATCCCCTTCTCCCCGATTCCATCCCCTTCTCCCTCATTCCATCCCCTTCTCCCAGATTCCATCCCCTTCTCCCTGATTCCATCCCCTTCTCCAAGATTCCATCCCCTTCTCCCAGATTCCATCCCCTTCTCCCAGATTCCATCCCCTTCTCCCAGATTCCATCCCCTTCTCCCAGATTCCATCCCCTTCTCCCAGATTCCATCCCCTTCACCCAGATTCCATCCCCTTCTCCCAGATTCCATCCCCTTCTCCCTCATTCCATCCCCTTCTCCCAGATTCCATCCCCTTCTCCCAGATTCCATCCCCATCTCCCAGATTCCATCCCCTTCTCCCAGATTCCATCCCCTTCCCCTAGATTCCATCCCCTTCTCCCTAATTCCATCCCCTTCTCCCAGATTCCATCCCCTTCTCCCAGATTCTATCCCCTTCTCCCAGATTCTATCCCCTTCTCCCAGATTCCATCCCCTTCTCCCAGATTCCATCCCCTTCTCCCAGATTCCATCCCCTTCCCCCTGATTCCATCCCCTTCTCCCAGATTCCATCCCCTTCTCCCAGATCCATCCCCTTCTCCCAGATTCCATCCCCTTCTCCCAGATTCCATCCCCTTCTCCCAGATTCCATCCCCTTCTCCCGGATTCCATCCCCTTCTCCCAGATTCCATCCCCTTCTCCCGGATTCCATCCCCTTCTCCCTGATTCCACCCCCTTCTCCCAGATTCCATCCCCTTCTCCCGGACTCCATCCCCTTCTCTTTGATTCCATCCCCTTCTCCTAGATTCCATCCCCTTCTCCCAGATTCCATCCCCTTCTCCCATATTCCATCCCCTTCTCCCATATTCCAATGGGGCGGGGTGATGGAAAGCGGGAGAATGGGGCGGGGTGATGGAAGGAGGGAGAATGGGGCGGGGTGATGGAGATTGGGAGAATGGGGCGGGGTGATGGAAAGCGGGAGAATGGGGCGGGGTGATGGAAAGCGGGAGAATGGGGCCGGGTGATGGAAAGCGGGAGAATGGGGCAGGGCGATGGAAAGCGGGAGAAAGGGGCGGGGCGATGGAAGGAGGGAGAATGGCGTGGGATGATGGAAAGCGGGAGAATGGGGCGGGGTGATGGAAAGCGGGAGAATGGGGCGGGTTGATGCAAAGCGAGAGAATGGGGCGGGGTGATGGAAAGCGAGAGAATGGGGCGGGGTGATGGAAAGCGGGATAATGAGGCGGGGTGATGGATAGTGGGAGAATGGGGCGGGGTGATGGAAAACGGGAGAATTGGGCGGGGCGATGGAAATCAGGCAAATGGGGCGGGGTGATGGACGGAGGGAGAATGGGGTGGGGTGATGGAAAGAGTGAGAATGGGGCGGGCTGATGGAAAGCGGGAGAATGGGGTGGAGTGATGGAAAGCGGGAGAATGGGGAGAGGTGATGGAAAGCGGGAGAATGGGGCGGGGTGATGGAAAGCGGGAGAATGGGGCGGGGTGATGGAAAGCGGGAGAATCGGGCGGGGTTATGGAAGGAGGAGAAGGGGGGGGGGGGTGACGGAAGGAGGGAGAATGGGGCGGGGTGATTGAAAGCGGGAGAATGGGGCGGGGTGATGGAAGGAGTGAGAATGGGGCGGGGTGATGGAAGGAGGGAGAATAGGGCGGGGTGATGGAAAGCGGGAGAGTGGGGCGGGGTGACGGAAAGAAGGAGACTGGGGCAGGGTGAGGGAAAGCGGGAGAATGGGGCGGGGTGATGGCAAGCAGGAGAATGGGCGGGGTTATGGAAGGAGGGAGAATGGGGTGGGGTGATGGAAGGACGAAGAATGGGGAGGGGTGATGGAAAGCGGGAGAAGGGGGCGGGGTGATGGAAAGCTGGAGAATGGGGGGGGGGCTATGGAAAGCGGGAGACTGGTTGCGGGGTGAGGGAAAGCGGGAGAATGGGGCGGGGTGATGGAAAGCGGGAGAAAGGGGCGGGGTGAGGAAAAGCGGGAGAATGGGGCGGGGTGATGGAAGGAGGGAGAATGGGACGGGGTGATGGAAAGCAGGAGAATGGGGCGGGGTGATGGAAAGCGGGAGACTGGGGCGGGATGATGGAAGGAGGGAGAATAGGGTGGGGTGATAGAAGGAGGGAGAATGGGGCGGAGTGATGGAAAGCGGGAGAATGGGGCGGGATGATGGAAGGAGGGAGAATGGGGCGGGATGATGGAAAGCGGGAGAATGGGGCGGGGTGATGGAATGAGGGAGAATGGGGCGGGGTGATGGAAGGAGGGAGAATGGGGCGGGGTGATGGAAAGCGGGAGAATGGGGCGGGGTGATGGAATGAAGGAGAATGGGGCGGGGTGATGGAAGGAGGGAGAATAGGGCGGGGTGATGGAAAGCGGGAGAATGGGGCGGGGTGATGGAAAGTGGGAGAATGTGGCGGGGTGATGGAAAGCGGGAGAATAGGGTGGGGTTATGGGAAGCGGGAGAATGGGGCGGGGCGATGGAAAGCGGGAGAATGGGGCGGGGTGATGGAAGGAGGGAGAATGGGGCGGGGTGATGGAAGGAGGGAGAATGGGGCGGAGTGATGGAAAGCGGGAGAATGGGGCGGGGTGATGGAAGGAGGGAGAATGGGGCGGGATGATGGAAAGCGGTAGAACGGGGCGGGATGATGGAAAGCAGGAGAATGGGGCGGGGTGATGGAAGGAGGGAGAATGGGGCGGGGTGATAGAAAGCGGGAGAATGTGGCGGGGTGATCGAAAGCGGGAGAAGGGGGTGGGGTTATGGGAAGCGGGAGAATGGGGCGGGCTGATGAAAAGCGGGAGAATGGGGCGGGGTGATGGAAGGTGGGAGAATGGGATGGGGTGATGGAAAGCAGGAGAATGGGGCGGGGTGATGGAAGGACGGAGAATGGGGCGGGGTGATGGAAAGCGGGAGAATGGGGCGGGGTGATGGAAAGCGGGAGAATGGGGCGGGGTGATGGAAAGCGGGAGAATGAGGCTGGGTGATGGAAAGCGGGAGATTGGGGCCGGGTGATGGAAGGAGGGAGACTGGGGTGGGGTGATGGAAAGCGGGAGATTGGGGCAGGGTGATGGAAAGCGGGAGAATGGGGCGGGGGTGATGGAAAGCGGGAGAATGGGGCAGGGAGATGGAAAGCGGGAGAAAGGGGTGGGGTGATGGAAAGCGGGAGAATGGGGCGGGGTGATGGAAAGCGGGAGAATGGGGCGGGTTGATGGAAGGAGGGAGAATGGGGCGGGGTGATGGAAAGTGGGAAAGTGTGGCGGGGTGATGGAAAGCGGGGGAATGGGGTGGGGTTATGGGAAGCGGGAGAATGGGGCGGGGTGATGGAAAGCGGGAGAATGGGGCAGGGTGATGGAATGAGGGAGAATGGGGCGGGGTGATGGAAGGAGGGAGAATGGGGCGGGGTGATGGAAAGCGGGAGAAAGGGGTGGGGTGATGGAAAGCGGGAGAATGGGGCGGGGTGATGGAAAGCGGGAGAATGGGGCGGGTTGATGGAAGGAGGGAGAATGGGGCGGGGTGATGGAAAGTGGGAAAGTGTGGCGGGGTGATGGAAAGCGGGGGAATGAGGCGGGGTGATGGAAAGCGGGAGAAAGGGGTGGGGTGATGGAAAGCGGAAGAATGGGGCGGGGTGATGGAAAGCGGGAGAAAGGGGCGGGGTGAGGAAAAGCGGGAGAATGGGGCGGGGTGATGGAAGGAGGGAGAATGGGACGGGGTGATGGAAAGCAGGAGAATGGGGCGGGGTGATGGAAAGCGGGAGACTGGGGCGGGGTGATGGAAGGAGGGAGAATAGGGTGGGGTGATAGAAGGAGGGAGAATGGGGCGGAGTGATGGAAAGCGGGAGAATGGGGCGGGATGATGGAAGGAGGGAGAATGGGGCGGGATGATGGAAAGCGGGAGAATGGGGCGGGGTGATGGAATGAGGGAGAATGGGGCGGGGTGATGGAAGGAGGGAGAATGGGGCGGGGTGATGGAAAGCGGGAGAATGGGGCGGGGTGATGGAATGAAGGAGAATGGGGCGGGGTGATGGAAGGAGGGAGAATAGGGCGGGGTGATGGAAAGCGGGAGAATGGGGCGGGGTGATGGAAAGTGGGAGAATGTGGCGGGGTGATGGAAAGCGGGAGAATAGGGTGGGGTTATGGGAAGCGGGAGAATGGGGCGGGGCGATGGAAAGCGGGAGAATGGGGCGGGGTGATGGAAGGAGGGAGAATGGGGCGGGGTGATGGAAGGAGGGAGATTGGGGCGGAGTGATGGAAAGCGGGAGAATGGGGCGGGGTGATGGAAGGAGGGAGAATGGGGCGGGATGATGGAAAGCGGTAGAATGGGGCGGGGTGATGGAAAGCAGGAGAATGGGGCGGGGTGATGGAAGGAGGGAGAATGGGGCGGGGTGATAGAAAGCGGGAGAATGTGGCGGGGTGATCGAAAGCGGGAGAAGGGGGTGGGGTTATGGGAAGCGGGAGAATGGGGCGGGCTGATGAAAAGCGGGAGAATGGGGCGGGGTGATGGAACGAGGGAGAATGGGACGGGGTGATGGAAAGCAGGAGAATGGGGCGGGGTGATGGAAGGAGGGAGAATGGGGCGGGGTGATGGAAAGCGGGAGAATGGGGCGGGGTGATGGAAAGCGGGAGAATGGGGCGGGGTGATGGAAAGCGGGAGCATGAGGCTGGGTGATGGAAAGCGGGAGATTGGGGCCGGGTGATGGAAGGAAGGAGACTGGGGTGGGGTGATGGAAAGCGGGAGATTGGGGCAGGGTGATGGAAAGCGGGAGAATGGGGCGGGGTGATGGAAAGCGGGAGAATGGGGCAGGGAGATGGAAAGCGGGAGAAAGGGGTGGGGTGATGGAAAGCGGGAGAATGGGGCGGGGTGATGGAAAGCGGGAGAATGGGGCGGGTTGATGGAAGGAGGGAGAATGGGGCGGGGTGATGGAAAGTGGGAAAGTGTGGCGGGGTGATGGAAAGCGGGGGAATGGGGTGGGGTTATGGGAAGCGGGAGAATGGGGCGGGGTGATGGAAAGCGGGAGAATGGGGCAGGGTGATGGAATGAGGGAGAATGGGGCGGGGTGATGGAAGGAGGGAGAATGGGGCGGGGTGATGGAAAGCGGGAGAAAGGGGTGGGGTGATGGAAAGCGGGAGAATGGGGCGGGGTGATGGAAAGCGGGAGAATGGGGCGGGTTGATGGAAGGAGGGAGAATGGGGCGGGGTGATGGAAAGTGGGAAAGTGTGGCGGGGTGATGGAAAGCGGGGGAATGGGGTGGGGTTATGGGAAGCGGGAGAATGGGGCGGGGTGATGGAAAGCGGGAGAATGGGGCAGGGTGATGGAATGAGGGAGAATGGGGCGGGGTGATGGAAGGAGGGGGAATGGGGCGGGGTGATGGAAAGCGGGAGAATGGGGCGGGGTGATGGAAGGAGGGAGAATGGGGCAGGGTGATGGAAAGCGGGAGAATGGGTCGGGGTGATGGAAAGCGGGAGAATGGGGCGCGGTGATGGAAAGCGAGTGAATGGAGCGGGGTGATGGAAGGAGGGAGAATGGGGAGGGGTGATGGAAAGCGGGGGAATGGGGCGGGATGATGGGAAGCGGAAGAATGGGGCGGGGTGATGGAAAGCGGGAGAATGGGGCGGGGTGATGGAAAGCGGGAGAATGGGGCGGGGAGATGGAAAGCGGGAGAAAGGGGAGGGGTGATGGAAAGCAGGAGAATGGGGCGGGCTGATGGAAAGCGGGAGAATGGGGCAGGGTGATGGAAGGAGGGAGAATGGGGCGGGGTGATGGAAGGAGAGAGAAGGGGGCGGTCTGATGGAAAGTGGGAGAATGTGGCGGGGTGATGGAAAGCGGGAGAATGGGGTGGGGTTATGGGAAGCGGGAGAATGAGGCGGGGTGATGGAAAGCGGGAGACTGGGGCGGGGTGATGGAAGGAGGGAGAATGGGGCGGGGTGATGGAAGAAGGGATAATGGGGCGGAGTGATGGAAAGCGGGAGAATGGGGCGGGGTCATGGACAGCGGGAGAATGGGCCGGGGTGATGGAAAGCGAGAGAATGGGGCGGGGTGATGGAAGGAGGGAGAATGGGGAGGGGTGATGGAAAGCGGGGGAATGGGGCGGGATGATGGGAAGCGGAAGAATAGGGCGGGGTGATGGAAGGAGGGAGAATGGGGCGGGATGATGGAAAGCGGGAGAATGGGGCGGGGTGATGGAAAGCGGGAGAATGGGGCGGGGTGATGGAAAGCGAGAGAATGGGCAGGGTGATGGAAATCGGGAGAATGGGGCGGGGTGATTGAAAGCGGGAGAATGGGGCGGGGTGATGGAAGGAGGGAGAATGGAGCGGGGTGATAGAAAGCGGGAGAATTTGGCGGGGTGATGGAAAGCGGGAGAATGGGGTGGGGTTATGGGAAGGGGGAAAATGGGGCGGGGTGATGGAAAGCGGGAGAATGGGGCGGGGTGATGGAAGGAGGGAGAATGGGGCGGGGTGATGGAAGGAGGGAGAATGGGGCGGGGTGATGGAAGGAGGGAGAATGGGGCGGGGTGATGGAAAGCGGGAGAATGGGGCGGGGTGATGGAAGGAGGGAGAATGGGGCGGGGTGATGGAAGGAGGAAGAATGGGGTGGGGTGATGGAAAGCGGGAGAATGGAGCGGGGTGATGGAAAGCGGGAGAATGGGGCTGGGTGATGGAAAGCGGGAGAATGGGGCGGGGTGATGGAAAGCGGGAGAATGGGGCGGGGTGATGGAAGGAGGGAGAATGGGGCGGGGTGATGGAAAGCGGGAGATTGGGGCAGGGTGATGGAAAGCGGGAGAATGGGGCAGGGTGATGGAAAGCGGGAAAATGGGGCGGGGTGATGGAAAGCGGGAGAATGGGGCTGGGTGATGGAAAGCGGGAGAATGGGGCGGGGTGATGGAAAGCGGGAGAATGGGGCGGGGTGATGGAAGGAGGGAGAATGAGGCGGGGTGATGGAAGGAGGGAGAATGGGGCGGGGTGATGGAAAGTGGGAGAATGGGTCGGGGTGATGGAAAGCGGGAGAATGGGGCGGAGTGATCGAAAGCGGGAGAATGGGGCGGGGTGATGGAAAGCGGGAGAATGGGGCGGGGTGTTGGAAGGCGGGAGAATGGAGCGGGGTGATGGAAAGCGGGAGAATGGGGCGGGGTGATGGAAAGCGGGAGAAAGGGGAGGGGTGATGGAAAGCAGGAGAATGGGGCGGGCTGATGGAAAGCGGGAGAATTTTGGCAGGGTGATGGAAGGAGGGAGAATGGGGCGGGGTGATGGAAGGAGAGAGAAGGGGGCGGGCTGATGGAAAGTGGGAGAATGTGGCGGGGTGATGGAAAGCGGGAGAATGGGGTGGGGTTATGGGAAGCGGGAGAATGAGGCGGGGTGATGGAAAGCGGGAGAATGGGGCGGGGTGATGGAAGGAGGGAGAATGGGGCGGGGTGATGGAAGAAGGGATAATGGGGCGGAGTGATGGAAAGCGGGAGAATGGGGCGGGGTCATGGACAGCGGGAGAATGGGCCGGGGTGATGGAAAGCGAGAGAATGGGGCGGGGTGATGGAAGGAGGGAGAATGGGGAGGGGTGATGGAAAGCGGGGGAATGGGGCGGGATGATGGGAAGCGGAAGAATAGGGCGGGGTGATGGAAGGAGGGAGAATGGGGCGGGATGATGGAAAGCGGGAGAATGGGGCGGGGTGATGGAAAGCGGGAGAATGGGGCAGGGTGATGGAAAGCGAGAGAATGGGGCGGGGTGATGGAAATCGGGAGAATGGGGCGGGGTGATTGAAAGCGGGAGAATGGGGCGGGGTGATGGAAGGAGGGAGAATGGAGCGGGGTGATAGAAAGCGGGAGAATTTGGCGGGGTGATGGAAAGCGGGAGAATGGGGTGGGGTTATGGGAAGGGGGAAAATGGGGCGGGGTGATGGAAAGCGGGAGAATGGGGCGGGGTGATGGAAGGAGGGAGAATGGGGCGGGGTGATGGAAGGAGGGAGAATGGGGCGGGGTGATGGAAGGAGGGAGAATGGGGCGGGGTGATGGAAAGGGGGAGAATGGGGCGGGGTGATGGAAGGAGGGAGAATGGGGCGGGGTGATGGAAGGAGGGAGAATGGGGTGGGGTGATGGAAAGCGGGAGAATGGAGCGGGGTGATGGAAAGCGGGAGAATGGGGCTGGGTGATGGAAAGCGGGAGAATGGGGCGGGGTGATGGAAAGCGGGAGAATGGGGCGGGGTGATGGAAGGAGGGAGAATGGGGCGGGGTGATGGAAAGCTGGAGATTGGGGCAGGGTGATGGAAAGCGGGAGAATGGGGCGGGGTGATGGAAAGTGGGAAAATGGGGCGGGGTGATGGAAAGCGGGAGAATGGGGCTGGGTGATGGAAAGCGGGAGAATGGGGCGGGGTGATGGAAAGCGGGAGAATGGGGCGGGGTGATGGAAGGAGGGAGAATGAGGCGGGGTGATGGAAGGAGGGAGAATGGGGCGGGGTGATGGAAAGTGGGAGAATGGGTCGGGGTGATGGAAAGCGGGAGAATGGGGCGGAGTGATCGAAAGCGGGAGAATGGGGCGGGGTGATGGAAAGCGGGAGAATGGGGCGGGGTGATGGAAGGCGGGAGAATGGAGCGGGGTGATGGAAAGCGGGAGAATGGGGCGGGGTGATGGAAAGCGGGAGAATGGGGCGGGTGATGGAAAGCGGGTGAATGGGGCCGGGTGGTGGAAAGCAGGAGAATGGGGCGGGGTGATGGAAAGCAAAAGAATGGGGCGGGGTGATGGAAAGCGGGAGAATGGGGCGAGGTGATGGAAAGCGGGAGAATGGGGCGGGTGATGGAAAGCGGAAGAATGGGGCGGGGTGATGGAAAGTGGGAGAATGGGTCGGGGTGATGGAAAGCGGGAGAATGGGGCGGAGTGATGAAAAGCGGGAGAATGGGGCGGGGTGATGGAAAGCAGGAGAATGGGGCAGGGTGATGGAAGGCGGGAGAATGGAGCGGGGTGATGGAAAGCGGGAGAATGGGGCGGGGTGATGGAAAGAGGGAGAATGGGGCAGGTGATGGAAAGCGGGTGAATGGGGCAGGGTGATGGAAAGCGGGAGAATGGGGCGGGGTGATGGAAAGCAAAAGAATGGGGTGGGGTGATGGAAAGCGGGAGAATGGGGCGAGGTGATGGAAAGCGGGAGAATGGGGCGGGTGATGGAAAGCGGGAGCATGGGGCGGGGTGATGGAAGGAGGGAGAATGGGGAGGGGTTATGGAAAGCGGGGGAATGGGGCGGGATGATGGGAAGCTGAAGAATAGGGCGGGGTGATGGAAGGAGGGAGAATGGGGCGGGATGATGGAAAGCGGGAGAATGGGGTGGGGTGATGGAAAGCGGGAGAATGGGGCGGGGTGATGGAAAGCGAGAGAATGGGGCGGGGGTGATGGAAATTGGGAGAATGGGGCGGGGTGATTGAAAGCGGGAGAATGGGGCGGGGTGATGGAATTCGGGAGAATGGGGCGGGGTGATTGAAATCGGGAGAATGGGGCGGGGTGATTGAAAGTAGGAGAATGGGGCGGGGTGATAGAAAGCGGGAGAATTTGACGGGGTGATGGAAAGCGGGAGAAGGGGGCAGGGTTATGGGAAGCGGGAAAATGGGGCGGGGTGATGGAAAACGGGAGAATGGGGCGGGTTGATGGAAGGAGGGAGAATGGGGCGGGGTGATGGAAGGAGGGAGAATGGGGCGGTGTGATGGAAGGAGGGAGAATGGGGCGGGGTGATGGAAAGCGGGAGAATGGGGCAGGGTGATGGAAGGAGGGAGAATGTGGCGGGGTGATGGAAGGAGGGAGAATGGGGCGGGGTGATGGAAGGCGGGAGAATGGGGCGGGGTGATGGAAAGCGGGAGAATTGGGCGGGGTGATGGAAAGCGGGAGAATGGGGCGGGGTGATGAAAGGCTGGAGAATGGGGCGGGGTGATGGAAAGAGGGAGAATGGGGCGGGGTGATGGAAAGAGGGAGAATGGGGCGGGGTGATGGAAAGCGGGAGAATGGGGCGGGGTGATGGAAAGCGGGAGAATGGGGCAAGGTGATGGAAAGAGGGAGAACGGGGCGGGGTGATGGAAAGCGGGAGAATTGGGCGGGGTGATGGAAAGCGGGAGGAATGGGGCAGGTGATGAAAGGCGGGAGAATGGGGCGGGGTGATGGAAAGAGGGAGAATGGGGCGGGGTGATGGAAAGCGGGAGAATGGGGCGGGGAGATGGAAAGAGGGAGAATGGGGCGAGGTGATGGAAACAGGGAGAATGGGGCGGGGTGATAGAAAGCGGGAGAATGGGGCGGGGTGATGGAAAGCGGGAGAATGGGGCGGGGTGATGGAAAGCGGGAGAATGGGGCGGGGTGATGGAAAGCGGGAGAATGGGGCGGGGTGATCGAAAGCGGGAGAATGGGGCGGGGTGATGGAAAGCGGGAGAATGGGGCGGGGTGATGGAAAGTGGGAGAATGGGGTGGGCTGATGGAAAGCGGGAGAATGGGGCGGGGTGATGGAAGGAGGAGGAATGGGGCGGGTGATGGAAGGAGGGAGAATGAGGCGGGGTTTTGGAAAGCGGGAGAATGGGGCGGGGTGATGGAAAGCGGGAGAATGGGGCGGGGTGATGGAAGGAGGGAGAATGGGGCGGGGTGATGGAAAGCGGGAGATTGGGGCATGGTGATGGAAAGCGTGAGAATGGGGCGGGGTGATAGAAAGCGGGAAAATAAGGCGGGGTGATGGAAAGTGGGAGAATGGGGCTGGGTGATGGAAAGCGGGAGAATGGGGCGGGGTGATGGAAGGAGGGAGAATGGGGCGGGGCGATCGAAAGCGGGAGAATGGGGCGGGGTGATGGAAAGTGGGAGAATGGGGCGGGGTGATGGAAAGCGGGAGTATGGGGCAGGGAGATGGAAAGCGGGAGAATAGGCTGGGGTGATAGAAAGTGGGAGAATGGGGCGGGGTGATGGAATGCGGGAGAATGGGGCGGGGTGATGGAAAGCGGGAGAATGGGGCGGGGTGATGGAAGGAGGTAGAATGAGGCGGGGTGATGGAAGGAGAAGAATGGGGTGGGGTGATGGAAAGAAGGAGAATGGGGCGGGGTGATGGAAAGCGGGAGAATGGGGCGGAGTGATGGAAAGCGGGAGAATGGGGCGGGGTGATGGAAAGCGGGAGAATGGGGCGTGGTGATGGAAGCGGGAGAATGGGGCGGGGTGATGGGAGAAGGGGCGGGGTGATGGAAAGCGGGAGAATGGGGCGGGGTGATGGAAAGCGGGAGAATGGGGCGGTGTGATGGAAAGCGGGTGAATGGGGTGGGCTGATGGAAAGCGGGAGAATGGGGCGGGGTGATGGAAGGAGGGAGAATGGGGCGGGGTGATGGAAAGCGGGAGAATGGGGCGGGGTGATGGAAAGTGGGAGAATGGGGCGGGTGATGAAAAGCGGGAGAATGGGGCGGGGTGATGGAAAGCGGGAGCATGGGGCGGGGTGATGGAAGGAGGTAGAATGAGGCGGGGTGATGGAAGGAGGGAGAATGGGGCTGGGTGATGGAAAGCGGGAGAATGGGGCGGGGTGATGGAAGGAGGGAGAATGGGGCGTGGTGATGGAAAGCGGGAGAATGGGGCGGGGTGATGGAAAGCTCAAGAATGGGGCGGGGTGATGGAAAGCGGGAGAATGGGGCGGGGTGATGGAAAGCGGGAGAATGGGGCGGGGTGATGGAAAGCGGGAGAATGGGGCGGGGTGATGGAAAGCAGGAGAATGGGGCGGGGTGATGGAAGGAGGGAGAATGGGGCGGGGTGATGGAAAGCGGGAGATTGGGGCATGGTGATGGAAAGCGTGAGAATGGGGCGGGGTGATAGAAAGCGGGAAAATAAGGCAGGGTGATGGAAAGTGGGAGAATGGGGCTGGGTGATGGAAAGCGGGAGAATGGGGGGCGGGGTGATGGAAGGAGGGAGAATGGGGCGGGGCGATCGAAAGCGGGAGAATGGGGCGGGGTGATGGAAAGCGGGAGAATGGGGCGGGGTGATGGAAAGCGGGGAGTATGGGGCAGGGAGATGGAAAGCGGGAGAATAGGCTGGGGTGATAGAAAGTGGGAGAATGGGGCGGGGTGATGGAATGCGGGAGAATGGGGCGGGGTGATGGAAAGCGGGAGAATGGGGCGGGGTGATGGAAGGAGGTAGAATGAGGCGGGGTGATGGAAGGAGAAGAATGGGGTGGGGTGATGGAAAGAAGGAGAATGGGGCGGGGTGATGGAAAGCGGGAGAATGGGGCGGAGTGATGGAAAGCGGGAGAATGGGGCGGGGTGATGGAAAGCGGGAGAATGGGGCGTGGTGATGGAAAGCGGGAGAATGGGGCGGGGTGATGGGAGAATGGGGCGGGGTGATGGAAAGCGGGAGAATGGGGCGGGGTGATGGAAAGCGGGAGAATGGGGCGGTGTGATGGAAAGCGGGTGAATGGGGTGGGCTGATGGAAAGCGGGAGAATGGGGCGGGGTGATGGAAGGAGGGAGAATGGGGCGGGGTGATGGAAAGCGGGAGAATGGGGCGGGGGTGATGGAAAGTGGGAGAATGGGGCGGGTGATGAAAAGCGGGAGAATGGGGCGGGGTGATGGAAAGCGGGAGCATGGGGCGGGGTGATGGAAGGAGGTAGAATGAGGCGG
Organism: Closterium sp. NIES-65; assembly: GCA_948144175.1. Lineage (NCBI taxonomy): Eukaryota > Viridiplantae > Streptophyta > Zygnematophyceae > Desmidiales > Closteriaceae > Closterium > Closterium sp. NIES-65. The sequence continues at coordinate 3,025 of CANXME010001451.1, read as the reverse complement.
GGTGATGGAAGGAGGGAGAATGGGGCGGGGTGATGGAAAGCGGGAGAATGGGGCGGGGTGATGGAAGGAGGGAGAATGGGGCGTGGTGATGGAAAGCGGGAGAATGGGGCGGGGTGATGGAAAGCTCAAGAATGGGGCGGGGTGATGGAAAGCGGGAGAATGGGGCGGGGTGATGGAAAGCGGGAGAATGGGGCGGGGTGATGGAAAGCGGGAGAATGGGGCGGGGTGATGGAAAGCGGGAGAATGAGGCGGGGTGATCGAAAGCGTGAGAATGGGGCGGGGTGATCGAAAGTGGTAGAATGGGGTGGGCTGATGGAAAGCGGGAGAATGGGGCGGGGTGATGGAAGGAGGGAGAATGGGGCGGGGTGATGGAAGGAGGGAGAATGGGGCGGGTGATGGAAAGCGGGAGAATGGGGCGGGGTGATGGAAAGCGGGAGAATGGGGCGGGGTGATGGAAGGAGGGAGAATGGGGCGGGGTGATGGAAAGCGGGAGATTGGGGCATGGTGATGGAAAGCGTGAGAATGGGGCGGGGTGATAGAAAGCGGGAAAATAAGGCGGGGTGATGGAAAGTGGGAGAATGGGGCTGGGCGATGGAAAGCGGGAGAATGGGGCGGGGTGATGGAAAGCGGGAGAATGGGGCGGGGTGATGGAAGGAGGGAGAATGAGGCGGAGTGATGGAAGGAGGGAGAATGGGGTGGGGTCATGGAAAGCAGGAGAATGGGGCGGGGTGATGGAAAGCGGGAGAATGAAGCGGAGTGATGGAAAGCGGGAGAATGGAGTGGGGTGATGGAAAGCGTGTGAATGGGGCGGGGTGATGGAAAGCAGGAGAATGGGGCGGGGTGATGGAAAGCAGAAGAATAGGGCGAGGTGATGGAAAGCGGGAGATGGGGCGAGGTGATGGAAAGCGGGAGAATGGGGCGGGTAATGGAAAGCGGGAGAATGGGGCGGGGTGATAAAAGGAGGGAGAATGGGGAGGGGTGATGGAAAGCGGGTGAATGGGGCGGGGTGATGGAAATCGGGAGAATGGGGCGGGGTGATGGAAAGCGGGAGAATGGGGCGGGGTGATGGAAAGCGGGTGAATGGGGCGGGGTGATGGAAAGCGGGAGAATGGGGCGGGGTGATGGAAAGCGGGAGAATGGGGCGGGGTGATGGAAGGAGGGAGAATGGGGCGGGGCGATCGAAAGCGGGAGAATGGGGCGGGGTGATGGAAAGCGGGAGAATGGGGCGGGGTGATGGAAAGCGGGAGTATGGGGCGGGGAGATGGAAAGCGGGAGAATAGGCTGGGGTGATAGAAAGTGGGAGAATGGGGCGGGGTGATGGAATGCGGGAAAATGGGGCGGGGTGATGGAAAGCGGGAGAATGGGGCGGGGTGATGGAAGGAGGTAGAATGAGGCGGGGTGATGGAAGGAGAAGAATGTGGTGGGGTGATGGAAAGAAGGAGAATGGGGCGGGGTGATGGAAAGCGGGAGAATGGGGCGGAGTGATGGAAAGCGGGAGAATGGGGCGGGGTGATGGAAAGCGGGAGAATGGGGCGTGGTGATGGAAAGCGGGAGAATGGGGCGGGGTGATGGGAGAATGGGGCGGGGTGATGGAAAGCGGGAGAATGGGGCGGGTGATGGAAAGCGGGAGAATGGGGCGGTGTGATGGAAAGCGGGTGAATGGGGTGGGCTGATGGAAAGCGGGAGAATGGGGCGGGGTGATGGAAGGAGGGAGAATGGGGCGGGGTGATGGAAAGCGGGAGAATGGGGCGGGGTGATGGAAAGTGGGAGAATGGGGCGGGTGATGAAAAGCGGGAGAATGGGGCGGGGTGATGGAAAGCGGGAGCATGGGGCGGGGTGATGGAAGGAGGTAGAATGAGGCGGGGTGATGGAAGGAGGGAGAATGGGGCGGGGTGATGGAAAGCGGGAGAATGGGGCGGGGTGATGGAAGGAGGGAGAATGGGGCGTGGTGATGGAAAGCGGGAGAATGGGGCGGGGTGATGGAAAGCTGAAGAATGGGGCGGGGTGATGGAAAGCGGGAGAATGGGGCGGGGTGATGGAAAGCGGGAGAATGGGGCGGGGTGATGGAAAGCGGGAGAATGGGGCGGGGTGATCGAAAGCGTGAGAATGGGGCGGGGTGATCGAAAGTGGTAGAATGGGGTGGGCTGAAGGAAAGCGGGAGAATGGGGCGGGGTGATGGAAGGAGGGAGAATGGGGCGGGGTGATGGAAGGAGGGAGAATGGGGCGGGTGATGGAAGGAGGGAGAATGAGGCTGGGTTATGGAAAGCGGGAGAATGGGGCGGGGTGATGGAAAGCGGGAGAATGGGGCGGGGTGATGGAAGGAGGGAGAATGGGGCGGGGTGATGGAAAGCGGGAGATTGGGGCATGGTGATGGAAAGCGTGAGAATGGGGCGGGGTGATAGAAAGCGGGAAAATAAGGCGGGGTGATGGAAAGTGGGAGAATGGGGCTGGGCGATGGAAAGCGGGAGAATGGGGCGGGGTGATGGAAAGCGGGAGAATGGGGCGGGGTGATGGAAGGAGGGAGAATGGGGCGGAGTGATGGAAGGAGGGAGAATGGGGTGGGGTATGGAAAGCAGGAGAATGGGGCGGGGTGATGGAAAGCGGGAGAATGAAGCGGAGTGATGGAAAGCGGGAGAATGGAGTGGGGTGATGGAAAGCAGGAGAATGGGGCGGGTGATGGAAAGCGTGTGAATGGGGCGGGGTGATGGAAAGCAGGAGAATGGGGCGGGGTGATGGAAAGCAGAAGAATAGGGCGAGGTGATGGAAAGCGGGAGATGGGCGAGGTGATGGAAAGCGGGAGAATGGGGCGGGTAATGGAAGGCGGGAGAATGGGGCGGGGTGATAAAAGGAGGGAGAATGGGGCGGGGTGATGGAAAGCGGGAGAATGGGGCGGGGTGATGGAAAGCGGGAGAATGGGGCGGGGTGATGGAAAGCGGGAGAATGGGGCGGGGTGATGGAAAGCGGGAGAATGGGGCAGGGTGATGGAAAGCGGGAGAATGGGGCGGGGTGATGGAAAGCGGGAGAA
>CANXME010001450.1:0-32415 GCA_948144175.1 Closterium sp. NIES-65 | reverse complement strand
TCCGGTTGACCAGGTTACTTGGGTGACGAGGTTCTACGGAGGAGTGCGACGGTCGCCCAGGCGAAGTTGGCTGGCGAGCGCGACCTCGGGAGTGGTATCCCGAGGTCGACGTGGCGGATCAGATGTAGTCGTGTGCGTCAGGTTGACATGGTGCATGCGGTGTGCAGGTGACGAGGCACAGCACGCCAATCGTCTGCGAGCATCTGCGAAGTTGGTGTGCTGCTGTTCTGCGTGAGCAACGCTGGCACGCCGTCAACCTGCGACGCTGGCACGCCGCCGAGTTTGCACTGCTAGAGCGCGGTCGACCAAGTTGTACTGGAATGCGGTTGACCGTGCTGCGACTAGCAGTCGACCGACCTGAATGCTAGCTCTGATGTAGTCTTGCTATGCCAACTTCAATGTACCACTGTTGTCAACTTTCTCTTGTTGAAACTCTTGCCAAATTGCCCCGTGAACTAGCAAGCAGTGTGAGCACTAGAAAACGACTAAGGACCAACGAACGCAGAGATCACACGAGCACCCGTGCCTAGCCCGTAGTCTAGCTCCCGTTGTAGTATTTATCTCTGCATGGTGCGGTGAGCGCGTGGACGGCACACGACTTTCCTTTCAGTCAGGTCAACGTTAGAGGTCACTTACCTAAGTTTCTCGTAGGCCGGCAGCCGTACAGGTCCCTAGCGTACGGGTACGGGTGACACCAAGGTGATGTACACCCTGGAGGGACGGCTGGAGGCCCAGGAGTATGGGGCGATGTTGGATGCACGTCATACTGAGTGCATGTCATCCTAAGTCCTGCCGAGTAGTGCTCGTGCTATTCATGCGTGCATTGATTGCATGAGCAAAGTCATTGTGCTATGGCTGTTAGATATTACCATCTCTGTGTTTTCTCGAGTCTAGTCATGCTGCTGCTGCTGGACCATGCTGATCATCCAGGAGAAATCCAGAGCTTTCCAACGATACCAGATCGCCCTTATTCCGACCAAGATCGCCCAAGTTACAAGATTTCCAAGACTTGGATTTCTTATAACTTTTGGGGTTATATCTAATTTGGGTGATTACTTGGGACATGACTATAAAGGGATCTTTGGTTGGGTGGTTAGGGAAGGCAACCTTGACTTTTGGATTGGGGTGGCTAGAAGTTTCAGCATGGGTTGCAAATGTTGCAACACCTAGGCAAAATCCAACTAGATTGGATTTGCATGTGACACCTCAAGGACCTCATGATGAGGGTTGCATCCTTGCTGCTAGGAAGGTTCTACCATCCTTCCCTAGCTCTTGGAAAACACCTTCCCTTCATGGTTCTCTTGGAGTCCCCAACTCCAACTTCCTATGCTCTAATGTTTGTACTTTCTCCACCATTCTAGTCATGCTGCTGCTGGACGATCTAACTTGTTCTCACTCTCTAGACCATCTTAATGACTGATTCAACTTGGAGATGGTAGCTAAGCTAAGGCGCACAATCCTACTGAGCGGATTTGCGTTTAGTGAGAATTGAGTTCGTCGTAAGCTCTCAAAGTGACGGATCCTAAACAACAGCGATACCCTGGGCGGACGTCGAGGCTGGAATCCGCTCCATGTGGGCGACAGAGCATCTCTCTTCTCGACCAGCTTCTCCTCGACGGTAACCAACGAAGGCGGCGTCGACGTGGGCGTGAACGCCGGAGGTGGCCAAGTCGGCAGAAGTGCGGGAGGCATGTCGAGGCATTGGGGTGTGATTCACGCCGATGAAGTCGGCGGCGTTCAGGCGCGAGGGGTGCAGTCGTCGGCGGCTGCAGGCTCCTCGTAGGTGTGACGTCGGAGGACGACGAAGTGGTTGTCGCGATGTCGGTGACAGATGACGGCGGGCGGGATAGCACCAAGCTACGGCTACTTCAAGTTTGCGCCGGACAGGATCTTGGTCACCCCGCCGCTCGTTGGTCGAAAGGACACCTACCTGGAAGGAAGCCATCGAGCCCCCAGCTGGAGATGGCTGGGCTGATCAACTTTGCTCGAGGTTGGTAGGTGGCGACGCCGGACGACCCCGACTTACGTGCGGAGTTCCGCAGCAGTACCGCTGTTGAACTTTATGGTCATCTCGCGATGCTGCTCGCCGGGCGTGCAGATCGCCTTGAAGTGCTGCCGGGAGATTACCCGACGCCGGCACCAGGCGTGGCACTTCATTGAGTCGACCTACCAAATCACCGACGACTGCTCATCGCCAGCTGGAGGGACAGCTGACGCACCTGTGTATGGGCGACGAGGAGACGCCGACCGACTACTGCAACCGGGCCAGGCGGATTCTCGCCACCATCAGGATGGCCGGCGCGCAGTTCTCGACGGTGTCGTATGTCATCCACATCATGCAGGGACTGTCGAGCAACTACAACCTCCTGAAGCGGCTGTCAATGGCGCGGGCACGAGGACGACGCTCAACGAGGACAACTTGACCTTGTACATCCTGCAGGACAAGGCGATGCAGGAGGCAGAGCCGGTCCCAGGAGCTCTTGGCGCAGCCATCTTGTCGCCCCGGCGAAGGAAGGAGGTCGACCAGGGCAGCGCGGACAGTCTGGCGGGGGGGCGGTGGTAGCAGTGGCTGGAAGTCAAGCAAGGACAACGGTCGGGGAGGAGGAAGTCAACGTCGGGAGTGCTGGCTGTGCGGCGACCGCGACCATCTCTCCTTCGAGTGCCCGACCGCAGTGACTCCGAAGACGACGACGCCAAGGGAGGCTGCGGGATATCTAGCAGTCGTCATCCTCGTCGAGGTGGAAACAAGCCGCGCAAGGAGAAGCAGCGACCAAGTCGACTTCGACGAAGGACACCGACTCCTTGCTCGCGGCAAGGCACGGGACGACAAGACGGCGTCGTGCTCGCTGGTCGGCGTCGTGGAGACGACCGTCTTGCTGGCGCCGGAGGCCGGAGAGGACTTTCAGGCGGTGGCTGGCAGCTGTGCAGGCGAACCCGGCGGTGGTCCTGCTCGACAGCGGCTGCTCCCATCACCTGATGGGAACGAAGGAAGCCTTCGTCGACCTGCAGCCAAGTGGCCCCATCAAGCACGTGCGCGGCTTTAATGGGGCACTGCAGAACGTCAGGGCCGCGGCACCGTCGCCCTGCAAGGGGAAGCCGGGAAGCAGGTGCTCATCCCCGATGTGCTGTACGTCCCGGGTGTGCGGGCCAACCTGCTGTCGGCCGGCCAGCTGAAGGAGCACGGCGGGAAGCTGCAGGAGGACGGAGACGGGAATGCTGCTCGTCTCGTCATCTGGGGAGGTGCTCGCTCGGGCGACGTACTCCGGTCGAGTCCTCTGCACCGACCTGCGTCCCTGCCCCACGAGGTCGACGTGGCCCACGCCGGAGGTTGTGGCCCGCGGGCAATCGTCCGAAGACGAAGTCGACGCCGGACCGGATGCACGCGAGACTTGCGCACTCGACATGGACACCATCAGGAGCTCGGCGAAGAGAACGAGGTCGCCATTGGGCTGGACCTCAAGTCGGCGACGGGCGCCGACTCACGTGTGTCTCGTGCGTCGGCGGGAAGCTGGCGCGGCACACCTTCCCCGACCAAGGCTCCTACCCCGACGACGTGCTGGCCGTCATGCATATCGACCTGTGCGGGCCGTTCCGTGTGGCTGCCAAGGACGGCAGCCTGTACTTCCTGCTTCTGAAGGATCGCAAGACCCGCTTCGTGTGGGTGAGGATGGTCGCCAAGAAGTTGGACGTGCTGCTGGAGTTCCAGAAGTGGCTGGTGTTAGTGGAGAGGCAGACGAAGAAGTCGGTGCTGATGCTGCGCTCGAAAACCGCGAAGGGGAGTTCCTCGGGAGTTCCGCCGAGGGGAGTTCACCGGCTTCGTGGACAGACAGGGGATCGTCCACGACCTGACCTGCTCGTACACCCCGCAGCAGAACTGCATGGCGGGAGAGAGAGATGCGGACGGTGGTGGAGTCGGTGCGGGACGGTGGTGGAGGAGTCGGTGCGGAGGATGCTGCTGCACATGGGCGTGCAGCACCACTGGTGGCACCTCGCTCTGCGGCAGGCGGTCTGGATCCACAACTGCCTGAGCGGTCGATGCTGCCGCCGGGGACAACGCCGTACCAGCTGCTGACCGGGCAGAAGCCCGACTTGTCGATGGCGCGGGTGTGGGGCTGCATGGCGCAGTTCCTTGTCCCGAGCAGCAGCATGGTGGGAAGCTGAAGCCAAAGTGTTGGTGTAAGGGCCTAATAAACTCAAGCTATTAAGACTTTATCTAACTTAAAACCTCTCCTCGGGGTCACCTCCAAGGGTCCTTGGGTGCCTGGTACAAGACCAGCCCCTATCCTCGGGTCCGAGTTTGTAGAGATAGGGATCAAGAGGGACTTAGTCAAAACAGCAAGAGTACCTTGAACGTCGCGCGCAGCGTATCGTGCATACCGTAGATCGGATTAAGCTGGGAGTTTATTATATCGAAGCTCACTCTAAGAGCTTTAAAATAAGCCAAGTTGCCTCGCGAAAAGTTTTGCCATTACGAAGTTATGGCTCGGACAGCGTTAGCCTAGCATTGGAGTGCTGGCGTACTAGCGTTGACTCGGGTAGCATTCCGCCGTCGCACCGCGTAGAAAGGAAATTCCAGCAATGGAAGGAATTCGCTTGAATCAAATTGACTATATTCAGGTACAAACAGAGAAGGAATATATAGTTCTAGCTAGCATCGACCTTGGGAATATACCTGGGAACAACTTGGGATGATCCAAAATAATTCCAAGCAACAGAACCAACCTGGCTGGACAAAACAGCAGGTAGTAGGTTGGTAAACAACCTCTGGTTCTGTTTTTCCAACCTGGGAAAACAACAACCAGGTCAGGTCCTAAAAACAGAACCTGTTTTTTTCTTTGGCCCAACCAGCCAAATGCTGGTTCCGCTGGTTTCCCCTGGCCCTGTAGCATGCAGATACAAACAAACAACATCCAACCTTTACCTAAATTGTACCCCTATAGTGCCTGCCTTGCTACACTATAGTCAACCAAACAAAACAGTACAATTTGGAGTTGGATAGAACTGAATCTGCGCAATCAAGTAAGCCGAACCACAAAGCTTCCATCTTGGGTTCCTTTGCGAGCTCGTCCTTTCTGCTTGTGCTGTTCATAGCGCGTACAATGTTGTGCCGAAGCGCATAATTGCCGCGAGTACCTGCAAATGCTTCAAGCGAAAATTGCGAAAGCAAACAAACACACGAACATTCCATTCAAACCCAAATGCATTCGCAACACGCATAACTCGTACAAACAAACGGCAGGATGTCGTGCAATGTGAATTTGCACCCAACACACTCCCCGTCAGCCTGCCGGCTGCATTCCCATCATTCAATACTATTTCATGCTCATTTCCACTCATGCGCACACAACGCCAATGAGGCTCATCCGCAAGCCTCTTGGTGAGGAAGTCTGCTGGCTGCTGGTGAGTCTTGATGTAGATCGGATTCACCGTCCCCTCTCTCACCTCCTTACGCAGCCAGTGCCCACTTGATACGCATGTGCTTATTGAGCCCATGAAGCACAGCGTTCCTGGCCATCCCAAGAGCTCCCTTGCTATCACAAAACAGCGGCGTAGCAACCTTTTGCTCCTGGCCAATCTCCTCCAACAGCCTCCTCAGCCAAATCACCTCCTTCACCCCATGAAACATTGCCATGGACTCTGACTCCACGGAAGAGAGTGCTGTCTCCGTCTGCTTCTTTGACCTCCAACTAACCGGTCCTCCCCCAACTACGCAGATGTGTCCTCCCACAGATGAGGAATCCTCCTTCTTAGAGGCCCACGTAGCATCGGTAAAGCAAGTGAGAAAAGCTTGCCTTCTCCAAGCCTCTCCCCCTTTCTCTTTTAGCACCTCAACCCCTTTCTGCTTCACCTGTGCAGATGCGGAGTATTGAACTCCAATGCTTGGTGAGAATTCAGATACTTCACCACACGCTCAGCTGCATCCACCTGCTCCTCTGATGGATTCTGCACTACCCTAGCCAGCTGCCCAACCGAGAAAGAGATGTCGGGCCTCGTGTGAACTGCTGCATACAAGAGGCTGCCCACCAAGGACTGAAATTGCTGCTGCTCCTCGGCTTCAACCCCTTCATCCTCTGCAGCTTTCACAAGGTTGAATTCTGCTGGCAGGGGAGTTGCAACCTTGCGCTCATTCTCAATTCCGTACTTCTCCCCAAGCTCCTTGATGAACTTCTCCTGGTGCAGCTTCAACCACCTCTGATCCAGATCCCTCTCCACGTGCATCTCGAGGTTGTACTTTACCTCCCCAAGGTTCTTGCACTTGAAGTTCTCCATCAGCTGCTGCTGCACCTTCTGGATCTCCTTCATGCTGCTGCTAAAGAGAAGAATGTCGTCCACATAGACCAGAAACAGCACCAGCTTCTCCCCCTCCCCTTTGAGAAAGAGGCTCTCATCACAGCTGCTGGTCCTGAATCCCATCTCCTCTAAACAGCTGCCAACTTCTGGTACCAGCAGCGTGGCGCCTGCTTCAAGCCGTAGATGGACTTTTCAGCTTGCACACCCTGCCCGTACCATCCTCATACCAGGTGGCTGCGTCATGAACACCTCCTCCTCTAAAATCCCGTTGAGAAATGCCGTTGATATGTCCATCTGGATAATGAACTTCCCACTAACGGCTGCATCTGCCAACAAGACACGAAGGGTAGGGGTTTGGCAGTGGGAGCAAAGATCTCATTGAAGTCCCGCTTCTCCTTCTGCATAAACCCCTTAGCCACCAACCTACTCTTGTAGATGGTGACCTGCCCCTTGTCGTCAGACTTGATCCTTAGCACCCACTTGCATTGTACTGCTTTCTTTCCCTCAGGCAGCACCACTAGTTCCCAAGTCCCATTCTCCAGCAGGCTCTGGTACTCAGCATCCCTAGAAGCTAGCCATTTGTCCCTATCTGGTCCAGCTAATGCCTCCTCCATGCTAGCTGGTTCCTCTGGTGCAGGGGCAAGAAAACAGTACGCAGGTTCATCCTCCTCATCCGGGTCATAGCCATGCGGTAGAATCAGCAATGCCTCCTCGGTCCCAAGCTGCTGCTCCGCTACATCAGCTCCTGCAGTCAGCTTCTTAGTAGCCATAGGGGTACGTCCTGGCCTGGAGACGGGTGTCTCCCATCCCTTCATAACGACACCCTTCGGCTTCTTAGTTTTTCCCTGCTGCTGCTCTCCTCCCTCGGATCCAGCAGCTCCACTAGTGCTACCGCTAATCTCCACACCATCACCTCCACCAGCAGGTGCCTCCTGCACCTTCTCTTATCACCACCCTCTGCAGCTGCCTCCTCTCCCTCCTCCCACACACTAGGAGTCAGGTCCAGCTGCATGGTGATCTGCTCCATTTGCAGGGACACCATGGCCTCCGGCTGTTTCTCCCAGCTCCCATACATCATGCCCTCAACAAACTTCACATCCCTGCTGTCAAACAACACACCCTTGGAAGGTTCCCACAGCAGCGATCCCTTGCTCTCAGCAGCCAGCCCCAAATGCACACACCAGATTGCACTCGCCCCAACTTACTGCGGTAGGTCTTGGGATGTGGGCGACTGCCATGCAACCGAACACCCTCAGCATGTCCACCGGCGGCTTCCTCCCAAGCCACCTCTCCAACGGCACCCACGAGTCATCCCCAACCTTTGTGAGTACCCTGTTCCTAGTGAAGGTAGCTTGCCGAGCAGCATGGGGCCACATCAAGTTGCCCAGCCCAGATTCTATGAGCAACGCCCTAGCTGTCTCCAGAATTGTCCGGTTCGCCCGTTCTGCTACACCGTTGGACTGTGCGGTGTAAGCCGTGGTCAGCTCCCTCTGGATGCCCTGCTTCTTGAGCTAGGCCGTCATCTCAGCTCCAAGGAACTCACCACCCCGATCTGTCCTAATCCGCTTCACCACACACTCCGCTTGCTTCTCCACTAACGGCAGCCAATCGCCCCGAATCATGGAGGCGGCGTGATCTTTCTCCTTCAGCGGATACGCCCACATTAGCCTGCTCCAATCATCCACTATGGTTAGGAAGTACTGCTCCCCCTTGTGCCCTTGCACCAGCAGCGGCCCCACCAAGTCCATGTGGACCAGCTCCAACGGCTTTTTGCTCCTACCAGCCACACTATGGAAGGGGAAACGGGTGAACTTTGAAAGGAGGCAAATTTCACAGTTATCATCGGGTGGTTGTCCGTTCAGCTTCAAGCCCTTAACGGCTCCATCCTTCTCTAGTTGCTTCAGCAAAGGCATTGCCACATGCCCCAAACGTCGGTGTGCAGTTGCCCAATCCGTCTCCCCAGATCTGGCCGACACTTTCACACCAACCCCTCCAACGGCGTTGCACTCCCCTTGGGATGCAGACCCCTCTCCAGCCTGCCCCCCACCATGCCACGCCAACGCCGGCAGCTGCCACATGGATCTGTACACGTCCGTACTCTCGTGCAGATCCCAAAGCACCCGATTGCCCAGCTGCCCCTTGTAAGTGCGTGCCCCATCTGTGCTAGTGCTCACCCCAGCCTTGCCAAGCTTACGGAGGGAGATGAGGTTGGCCTTGAGTTCAGGAACAAGAAGAACGTCGTGCAGCACCACCGGCTTGCAATCCGCTCCCTTAAATGCAGCTCGTCCCGCACCAGCCTCCTTCAGCGCGTGTCCAGAGGCGGAGCACACCTCGTTGATCGGTGCAGCTTGTACGTGGTCCAGTAGGTCTTTTTGCGGCGTCATCGTCCAAGCAGCACCCGTGTCCAACACCCAATAATCCAGGGGGTGCAGCTCTGCTCCAACCTTGGCAGAGGCGTCTCCTTGCTCCCCCTTGTCTCCCATCTGGAAGAATTGGCCCGCGGTGTGCTCCTTCTTTTTCTTCGCACTGCCGTTGCCCTTCGAGTTGTTGTCGGACGAATCAGCGACCATGTTGGCGCTGTTTTTCTGGTTCCTCCGCGCGCCCCATCCTGGTGACGATTCTGGGGGGTCCATCCATCGGGTTTCTTATAGCACAAAAACCAGGGGTGCCCCTCCTTCTCACAATACCAGCAACTCCCTTTCATTTTGCCACCAGCACCCGACTTGCCCCCACGTCCAGATTTCGCACCACAACCCCAACCGCTACCTCCTTTTTGGTCGTTGGAGTCGTCGTCCTTCTTTGCACCGCGTCCAGCACCACCGAAGCCACGTCCTCTGCCACGTCGGCTTCCTTGCATCCCATAGCCGCTGCTGCCGTCGTCTCCACCCCTCAGTTGGCGGCGACGGAAGTCCTCCTCCAAAATCTTTGTCCGCACCCACTCGAGTGTCCATGAGCTCTGGTTCTGCGGCAGGCTCAATCCGCTCGTGAATTGAAGCCACGATTCCGGCAGCAGCGAGAGCATCTTCAGGCACTTGGTCTGCTCCGGGTAGGTGATTCCCGCGGTCGCCAACTTCGCGTAGAGGTCGCGCAATTTGTCCAGGACAGGTTGCACCGGCTCTCTTTCGCTTAGGCGCAACGCGGACAGCTCCCTCTCCAGCATCAACGTTGCAACAACGGAGGTCGGAGCGTGCAGCTCCTTCAACACGGTCCACGCCTTCGGACCGCACTCAACCTCCGGCAGCAGGTGCATGACGTGGTGACGCTGTTTCAGCTCCACACTCTGCGACATCAAATAGTAGCCAGCCGAGGAGCGCTCGTCCCAATCTTCCTGCAGCGCGGGGTCACTCGGTCTAGGCTCCTCCTCAATCATTAGTTTCAGCAATCCAATCTAACGGAAATAGAGTTGCATTTTCCAGGCCCAATCATCATAGCCCTCACCATTGAACTTCTCGACGGTGAAATTCTTCAGCACCTCCTTGATTAGCGAGCCCTGGCTTGTTCGCACTCCCCTTGGCGCAGAAACACCAGAATCATGGCTGCCGCTACGATCTTGGGCTGAAGATTCACCAGCTACCGCCGAGGTGTTCCCCGCCATAGCTACCTATATCGAGGATCACTATAACGCAGCTCTGATACCAGCTTGTTGGTGTAAGGGCCTAATAAACTCAAGCTATTAAGACTTTATCAAACTTAAAACCTCTACTCGGGGTCACCTCCAAGGGTCCTTGGGTGCCTGGTACAAGACCAGCCCCTATCCTCGGGTCCGAGTTTGTAGAGAGAGGGATCAAGAGGGACTTAGTCAAAACAGCAAGAGTACCTTGAACGTCGCGCAGTGCATTTTGCAGACCGTGGATCGGATTAAGGTGAGAATTTCCTTTATTGAAGCTCACTCCAAGAGCTTTAAAATAAGCCAAGTTGCCTCGCGAAAAGTTCTGCCATTACGAAGTTATGGCTCGGACAGCGTTTGCCTAGCGTTGGAGTGCTAGCGTACTAGCGTTGACTCGGGTAGCATTCCGCCGTCGCACCGCGTAGAAACCAAATTCCAGGAAGGGAGGAATTCGCTTGAATCAAATTCACTATATTCAGGTACAAACAGAGAAGGAATATATAGTTCTAGCTAGCATGGACCTTGGGAATAAACCTGGGAACAACTAGGGATGATCCCAAAAAATTCCAAGCAACAGAACCAACCTGGCTGGACAAAACAGCATATAGTAGGCTGGTAAACAACCTCTGGTTCTGTTTTTTCCAACCTGGGAAAACAACAACCAGGTTCAGGTCCTAAAAACAAAACCTGTTTTGTCTTTGCCCAACCAGCCAAATGCTGGTTCCGCTGGTTTCCCCTGGCCCTGTAGCATGCAGATACAGACAAACAACATCCAACCTTCACCTAAATTGTACCCCTATAGTGCCTGCCCTGCTACACTATAGTCAACCAAACAAAACAGTACAATTTTGAGTTGGATAGAACAGAATCTGCGCAATCAAGTAAGTTGAACCGCAAAGCTTCCACCTTGGGTTCCTTTGCGCAATGTTATGCCGAAGAAAACATTGTGCGAGTACCTGCAAATGCTTCAAGCGAAAATTGCGAAAGCAAACAAACACACGAACATACCATTCACACGCAAATGCATTCGCACACGCATACCATACAAACAGACGGCAGGATGTCGTACAAAGGAGCTTGGGGAGAAGTACGGAATTGAGAATGAGCGCAAGGTTGCAACTCCCCTGCCAGCAGAATTCAAGCTTGTGAAAGCTGCAGAGGATGAAGGGGTTGAAGCCGAGGAGCAGCAGCAATTTCAGTCCTTGGTGGGCAGCCTCTTGTATGCAGCAGTTCACACGAGGCCCGACATCTCTTTCTCGGTTGGGCAGCTGGCTAGGGTGGTGCAGAATCCATCAGAGGAGCAGTTGGATGCAGCTGAGCGTGTGGTGAAGTATCTAAACTCTCACCCAAGCGTTAGAGTTCAATACTCCGCATCTGCACAGGTGAAGCAGAAAGGGGTTGAGGTGTTGAAAGAGAAGGGGGAGAGGCTTGGAGAAGGCAAGCTTTTTCTCACTCGCTTTACCGATGCTACGTGGGCCTCTGAGAAGAAGGATTCCTCATCTGTGGGAGGATACATCTGCGTAGTTGGGGGAGGACCTGTTAGTTGGAGGTCAAAGAAGCAGACGGAGACAGCACTCTCTTCCGTGGAGTCAGAGTACATGGCAATGTTTCATGGGGTGAAGGAGGTGATTTGGCTGAGGAGGCTGTTGGAGGAGATTGGCCAGGAGCAAAAGGTTGCTACGCCGCTGTTTTGTGATAGCAAGGGAGCTCTTGGGATGGCCAGGAACGCTGTGCTTCATGGGCTCAATAAGCACATGCGTATCAAGTGGCACTGGTTGCGTAAGGAGGTGAAGAGGGGGACGGTGAATCCGATCTACATCAAGACTCACCAGCAGCCAGCAGACTTCCTCACCAAGAGGCTTGCGGATGAGCCTCATTGGCGTTGTGTGCACATAAGTGGAATGAGCATGAACTAGTATGGAATGATGGGGATGCAGCCGGCAGGCTGAGGGGGAGTGTGTTGGGTGCAAATTCACATTGCACGATATCCTGCCGTCTGTTTGTACGAGTATGCATGTGCGGATGCATTTGCGTGAGAATGGTATGTTCGTGTGTTTGTTTGCTTTCGCAATTTTCGCTTGAAGCATTTGCAGTTACTCGCACAATGTGTGCTTCGGCATAACATTGTACGCGCTATGAACAGTACAAGCAGAAAGGACGAGCTCGCAAAGGAACCCAAGATGGAAGCTTTGTGGTTCGGCTTACGTGATTGCGCAGATTCAGTTCTATCCAACTCGAAATTGTACTGTTTTGTTTGGTTGACTATAGTGTAGCAGGGCAGGCACTATAGGGGTACAATTTAGGTGAAGGTTGGATGTTGTTTGTCTGTATCTGCATGCTACAGGGCCAGGGGAAACCAGCGGAACCAGCATTTGGCTGGTTGGGCAAAGACAAAACAGGTTCTGTTTTTAGGACCTGAACCTGGTTGTTGTTTTCCCGGGTTGGAAAAACAGAACCAGAGGTTGTTCACCAACCTACCACCTGCTATTTTGTCCAGCCAGGTTGGTTCTGTTGCTTGGAATTATTTGGGATCATCCCTGGTTATTCCCAGGTTGATTCCCAAGGTCCTTGCTAGCTAGAGCTATTTATTCCTTCTCTGTTTGTACCTGAATATAGTGAAATTGATTCAAACGAATTCTTTCCTTGCTGGAATTTCTTTTCTACGCGGTGCGACGGCGGAATGCTACCCGAGTCAACGCTAGTACGCTAGCACTCCAACGCTAGGCTAACGCTGTCCGAGACAAAACTTCGTAATGGCAGAACTTTTCGCGAGGCAACTTGGCTTATTTTAAAGCTCTTAGAGTGAGCTTCGATATAGGAAATTCTCAGCTTAATCCGATTTACGGTCTGCACGATACGCTGCGCGACGTTCAAGGTACTCTTGCTGTTTCGACTAAGTCCCTCTTGTTCCCTCTCTCTACAAACTCGGACCCGAGGATAGGGGCTGGTCTTGTACCAGGCACCCAAGGACCCTTGGAGGTGACCCCGAGGAGAGGTTTTAAGTGTGATCAAGTCTTAATAGCTTGAGTTTATTAGGCCCTTACACCAACAAGCTGGTATCAGAGCTGCGTTATAGTGATCCTCGTTATAGGTAGCTATGGCGGGGAACACCTCGGCGGTAGCTGGTGAATCTTCAGCCCAAGATCGTAGCGGCAGCCATGATTCTGGTGTTTCTGCGCCAAGGGGAGCGCGAACAAGCCAGGGCTCGCTGATCAAGGAGGTGCTGAAAAACTTCACCGTCGAGAAGTTCAATGGTGAGGGCTATGATGATTGGGCCTGGAAAATGCAACTTTATTTCCGTCAGATCGGATTGCTGAAACTAATGATTGGGGAGGAGCCTAGACCGAGTGACCCCGCCCTTCATGAAGATTGGGACGAGCGCACCTCGGCTGGCTACTACTTGATGTCGCAGAGTTTGGAGCTGAACCAGTGTCACCACGTCATGCACCTGCTGCCGGAGGTTGAGTGCGGTCCGAAGGCGTGGACGGTGTTGAAGGAGCTGCACGCCCCTACCTCCGTCGCTGCGACGCTCATGATGGAGAGGGAGCTGTCCGCGTTGCGCCTAAGCGAGAGAGAGCTGGTGCAACCCATCATGGACAAGATGCGTGATCTCTACGCGAAGCTGGCGATCGCGGGAATCACCTACCCGGAGCAGACCAAGTGCCTGAAGATGCTCTCGCTGCTGCCGGAATCGTGGCTTCAATTCACGAGCGGATTGAGCCTGCCGCAGAACCAGAGCTTGTGGACGCTCGAGTGGGTGCGGACGAAGATTCTGGAGGAGGACTTCCGTCGCCGCCAACTGAGGGGTGGAGACGACGGCAGCAGCGGCTACGGGATGCAAGGGAGCCGACGTGGCAAATGACGTGGCTTCGGTGGTGCTGGACGCGGTGCAAAGAAAGACGACGATTCCAACGACCAACAAGGAGGTACCGGTTGGGGTCGCGGTGCGAAATCTGGACGTGGGGGCAAGTCGGGTGCTGGTGGCAAAATGAAAGGGAGTTGCTGGTATTGTGAGAAGGAAGGGCACCCCTGGTTTTTGTGCTATAAGAAACCCGATAGATGGACCCCCCAGAATCGTCACCAGGATGGCGGCGCGCGGAGGAACCAGAAAAACGGCGCCAACATGGTCACTGATTCGTCCGACAACAACCCGAAGGGCAACGGCGGTGCGGAGAAGAAGGAGCGCACCGCGGGCCAATTCTTCCATGTGGGAGACAAGGGGGAGCAAGGAGACGCATCTGCTAAGGTTGGAGCAGAGCTGCACCCCCTGGACTATTGGGTGTTGGACACGGGCGCTGCTTGGACAATGACGCCGCCCAAGGACCTGCTGGACGACGTACGCGCTGCACCGATTAACGAGGTGTGCTCTGCCTCTGGACACATGTTGAAGGTGGCTGGTGCGGGACGAGCTGCGTTTAAGGGAGCGGATGGCAAGCCGGTGGTGCTGCACGACGTTCTCCTCGTCCCCGACCTGAAGGCCAACCTTATCTCCCTCCGTAAGCTTGGCAAGGCTGGGGTGAACACCAACACAGATGGGGCTCGCACTTCTAAGGGGAAGCTGGGAAATCGGGTGCTTTGGGATCTGCACGAGAGCAAGGACGTGTACAGATCTATGTGGCAGCTGCCGGCGCTGGCGTGGCATGGTGGGGGGCAGGCTGGAGAGGGGTCTGCATCCCAGGGGGAGTGCAACGCCGTTGGAGGGGTTGGTGTGAAAGTGTCGGCCAGATCTGGGGAGACAGATTGGGCAACGGCACACCGACGTTTGGGGCATGTGGCAATGCCTTTGGTGAAGCAGCTGGAGGAGGATGGAGCCGTTAAGGGCTTGAAGCTGAACGGACAACCACCCGATGATAACTGTGAAATTTGCCTCCTTTCAAAGTTCACCCGTTTCCCCTTCCATAGTGTGGCTGGCAGGAGCAAAAAGCCGTTGGATTAAGTTTTAAGTTTTATTGATGGTCGTAACCAATACATTTGATACAAGCAGCAGCAATGATAACATATCAAGGTCGTAATAACAACCTGCACTGTATCGTGCTAGCTGCCCAGCGGGACTCCCGCTGGCACCAGGGACCACCTGATGGCCGGTACCAGGGCTAGATGAGGATGCTGCGTTCAGGGGGGGCGGAAGGGGTCGTTCAGGAGCCAGGTCCATTGTAGTGCTGGGTGTAGTGAAGGGTACTCAGAAGAGTCAAAGCACAGAAGGCGGAGAGACTGGGCGTAGCGAACCCTGGATGCCGTTGCCCTTTGCAATTTGATCGAACGCTTTTTCCGCTGCCAGAAGAAAGGCTTGCAAGCGGAAAGGAAAGCTCCTAAGACACGGTGCAGGATGGAGATGGCTGAGGAAGACTCGCGCTGATGTACAGTTGCACAGCGCTCATCCCAGAGGGTCTTGGCAGCAGCGCCCACCAACAAGCACCAAGGTGTTGGTGTAAGGGCCTAATAAACTCAAGCTATTAAGACTTTATCACACTTAGAACCTCTCCTCGGGGTCACCTCCAAGGGTCCTTGGGTGCCTGGTACAAGACCAGCCCTATCCTCGGGTCCGAGTTTGTAGAGAGAGGGATCAAGAGGGACTTAGTCAAAACAGCAGGAGTACCTTGAACGTCGCGCAGCGTATCGTGCAGACCGTCGATCGGATTAAGCTGAGAATTTCCTATATCGAAGCTTACTCTAAGAGCTTTAAAATAAGCCAAGTTGCCTCGCAAAAAGTTCTGCCATTACGAAGTTATGGCTCGGACAGCGTTAGCCTAGCGTTGGAGTGCTAGCGTACTAGCGTTGACTCGGGTAGCATTCCGCCGTCGCACCGCGTAGAAAGAAATTCCAGCAAGGAAAGAATTCGCTTGAATCAATTTCACTATATCCAGGTACAAACAGAGAAGGAATAAATAGTTCTAGCTAGCAAGGACCTTGGGAATGAACCTGAGAACAACCAGGGATGATCCCAAATAGTTCCAAGCAACAGAACCAACCTGGCTGAACAAAATAGCAGGTGATAGGTTGGTGAACAACCTCTGGTTCTGTTTTTCCAACCTGGGAAAACGACAACCAGGTTCAGGTCCTAAAAACAGAACCTGTTTTGTCTTTGCCTAACCAGCCAAATGCTGGTTCCGCTGGTTTCCCCTGGCCCTGTAGCATGCAGATACAGACAAACAACATCCAACCTTCACCTAAATTGTACCCCTATAGTTGTTGGGTGCAAATTCACATTGCACGACATCCTGCCGTCTGTTTGTACGAGTATGCGTGTGCGAATGCATTTGCGTGTGAATGGTATGTTTGTGTGTTTGTTTGCTTTCGCAATTTTCGCTTGAAGCATTTGCAGGTACTCGCACAATGTGCGCTTCGGCATAACATTGTACGCGCTATGAACAGTACAAGCAGAAAGGACGAGCTCGCAAAGGAACCCAAGATGGAAGCTTTGCGGTTCAACTTACTTGATTGCGCAGATTCAGTTCTATCCAACTCGAAATTGTACTGTTTTGTTTGGTTGACTATAGTGTAGCAGGGCAGGCACTATAGGGGTACAATTTAGGTGAAGGTTGGATGTTGTTTGTCTGTATCTGCATGCTACAGGGCCAGGGGAAACCAGCGGAACCAGCATTTGGCTGGTTGGGCAAAGACAAAACAGGTTCTGTTTTTAGGACCTGAACCTGGTTGTTGTTTTCCCAGGTTGGAAAAACAGAACCAGAGGTTGTTCACCAACCTATCACCTGCTATTTTGTCCAGCCAGGTTGGTTCTGTTGCTTGGAATTATTTGGGATCATCCCTGGTTGTTCCCAGGTTGATTCCCAAGGTCCTTGCTAGCTAGAGCTATTTATTCCTTCTCTGTTTGTACCTGAATATAGTGAAATTGATTCAAGCGAATTCCTTCCTTGCTGGAATTTCTTTTCTACGCGGTGCGACGGCGGAATGCTACCCGAGTCAACGCTAGTACGCTAGCACTCCAACGCTGGGCTAACGCTGTCCGAGCCATAACTTCGTAATGGCAGAACTTTTCGCGAGGCAACTTGGCTTATTTTAAAGCTCTTAGAGTGAGCTTCGATATAGGAAATTCTCAGCTTAATCCGATCGACGGTCTGCACAATACGCTGCGCGACGTTCAAGGTACTCTTGCTGTTTTGACTAAGTCCCTCTTGATCCCTCTCTCTACAAACTCGGACCCGAGGATAGGGGCTGGTCTTGTACCAGGCACCCAAGGACCCTTGGAGGTGACCCCGAGGAGAGGTTTTAAGTGTGATAAAGTCTTAATAGTTTGAGTTTATTAGGCCCTTACACCAACAAGCTGGTATCAGAGCTGCGTTATAGTGATCCTCGATATAGGTAGCTATGGCGGGCAACACCTCGGCGGTAGCTGGTGAATCTTCAGCCCAAGATCGTAGCGGCAGCCATGATTCTGGTGTTTCTGCGCCAAGGGGAGCGCGAACAAGCCAGGGCTCGCTGATCAAGGAGGTGCTGAAAAACTTCACCGTCGAGAAGTTCAATGGTGAGGGCTATGATGATTGGGCCTGGAAAATGCAACTTTATTTCCGTCAAATCGGATTGCTGAAACTAATGATTGGGGAGGAGCCTAGACCGAGTGACCCCGCCCTTCAGGAAGATTGGGACGAGCGCGCCTCGGCTGGCTACTACTTGATGTCGCAGAGTTTGGAGCTGAACCAGCGTCACCACGTCATGCACCTGCTGCCGGAGGTTGAGTGCGGTCCGAAGGCGTGGACGGTGTTGAAGGAGCTGCACGCCCCGACCTCTGTTGTTGCAACATTGATGCTGGAGAGGGAGCTGTCCGCGTTGCGCCTGAGCGAGGGAGAGCCGGTGCAACCTGTCCTGGACAAATTGCGCGACCTCTACGCGAAGTTGGCGACCGCAGGAATCACCTACCCGGAGCAAACAAAGTGCTTGAAGATGCTCTCGCTGCTGCCGGAATCGTGGCTTCAATTTACGAGCGGATTGAGCCTGCCGCAGAACCAGAGCTTGTGGACGCTCGAGTGGGTGCGGACGAAGATTCTGGAGGAGGACTTCCGTCGCCGCCAACTGAGGGGTGGAGACGACGGCAGCAGCGGCTACGGGATGCAAGGGAGCCGACGTGGCAAAGGACGTGGCTTCGGTGGTGCTGGACGCGGTGCAAAGAAAGACGACGACTCCAACGACCAACAAGGAGGTACCGGTTGGGGTCGCGGTGCGAAATCTGGACGTGGGGGCAAGTCGGGTGCTGGTGGCAAAATGAAAGGGAGTTGCTGGTATTGTGAGAAGGAAGGGCACCCCTGGTTTTTGTGCTATAAGAAACCCGATGGATGGACCCCCCAGAATCGTCACCAGGATGGCGGCGCGCGGAGGAACCAGAAAAACGGCGCCAACATGGTCGCTGATTCGTCCGACAACAACCCGAAGGGCAACGGCGGTGCGGAGAAGAAGAAGGAGCGCACCGCGGGCCAATTCTTCCATATGGGAGACAAGGGGGAGCAAGGAGACGCATCTGCTAAGGCTGGAGCAGAGCTGCACCCCCTGGACTATTGGGTGTTGGACACAGGCGCTGCTTGGACAATGACGCCGCGCAAGGACCTGCTGGACGACGTACGCGCTGCACCGATTAATGAGGTGTGCTCTGCCTCTGGACACATGTTGAAGGTGGCTGGTGCGGGACGAGCTGCATTTAAGGGAGCGGATGGCAAGCCGGTGGTGCTGCACGACGTTCTCCTCGTCCCCGACCTGAAGGCCAACCTCATCTCCCTCCGTAAGCTTGGCAAGGCTGGGGTGAACACCAACACGGATGGGGCTCGCACTTATAAGGGGAAGCTGGGCAATCGGGTGCTTTGGGATCTGCACGAGAGCAAGGACGTGTACAGATCTATGTGGCAGCTGCCGGCGCTGGCGTGGCACGGTGGGGGGCAGGCTGGAGAGGGGTCTGCATCCCAGGGGGAGTGCAACGCCGTTGGAGGGGTTGGTGTGAAAGTGTCGGCCAGATCTGGGGAGACGGATTGGGCAACGGCACACCGACGCTTGGGGCATGTGGCAATGCCTTTGCTGAAGCAGCTGGAGAAGGATGGAGTCGTTAAGGGCTTAAAGCTGAACGGACAACCTCCCGATGATAACTGTGAAATTTGCCTCCTTTCAAAGTTCACCCGTTTCCCCTTCCATAGTGTGGCTGGCAGGAGCAAAAAGCCGTTGGAGCTGGTCCACATGGACTTGGTGGGGCCGCTGCCGGTGCAAGGGCACAAGGGGGAGCGGTACTTCCTAACCATAGTGGATGACTGGAGCAGGCTAATGTGGGCGTATCCGCTGAAGCAGAAAGATCACGCCGCCTCCACGATTCGGGACGATTGGCTGCCGTTCGTGGAGAAGCAAGCGGAGCGTGTGGTGAAGCGGATTAGGACAGATCGGGGTGGTGAGTTCCTTGGAGCTGAGATGACGGCCTGGCTCAAGAAGCAGGGCATCCAGAGGGAGCTGACCACGGCTTACACCCCACAGTCTAACGGTGTAGCAGAACGGGCGAACCGGACAATTCTGGAGACAGCTAGGGCGCTGCTCATAGAATCTGGGCTGGGCAACTTGATGTGGCCCCATGCTGTTCGGCACGCTACCGTCGCTAGGAACAGGGTACTCACAAAGGTTGGGGATGACTCGTGGGTGCCGTTGGAGAGGTGGCTTGGGAGGAAGCCGCCGGTGGACATGCTGAGGGTGTTCGGTTGCATGGCAGTCGCCCACGTCCCCAAGACCTACCGCAGTAAGTTGGGGGCGAGTGCAATCTGGTGTGTCCATTTGGGGCTGGCTGCTGAGAGCAAGGGATGGCTGCTGTGGGAGCCTTCCAAGGGTGTGTTGTTTGACAGCAGGGATGTGAAGTTTGTTGAGGGCATGATGTATGGGAGCTGGGAGAAACAGCCGGAGGCCAGGGTGTCCCAGCAGATGGAGCAGATTACCATGCAGCTGGACCTGAGTCCTAGTGTGTGGGAGGAGGGAGAGGAGGCAGCTGCAGAGGGTGGTGATAAAGAGAAGGTGCAGGAGGCACCTACTGGTGGAGGTGATGGTGTGGAGATTAGCGGTAGCACTAGTGGAGCTGCTGGATCCGAGGGAGGAGAGCAGCAGCAGGGGAAAACTAAGAAGCCGAAGGGTGTTGTTATGAAGGGATGGGAGACACCCGTCTCCAGGCCAGGACGTACCCGTATGGCTACTAAGAAGCTGACTGCAGGAGCTGATGTAGCGGAGCAGCAGCTTGGGACAGAGGAGGCATTGCTGATTCTACCGCATGGCTATGACCCGGATGAGGAGGATCAACCTGCGTACTGTTTTCTTGCCCCTGCACCAGAGGAACCAGCTAGCATGGAGGAGGCATTAGCTGGACCAGATAGGGACAAATGGCTAGCTTCCAGGGATGCTGAGTACCAGAGCCTGCTGGAGAATGGGACTTGGGAACTAGTGGTGCTGCCTGAGGGAAAGAAAGCGGTACAATGCAAGTGGGTGCTAAGGATCAAGACTGACGACAAGGGGCAGGTCACCATCTACAAGAGTAGGTTGGTGGCTAAGGGGTTTATGCAGAAGGAGAAGCGGGACTTCAATGAGATCTTTGCTCCCACTGCCAAACCCCCTACCCTTCGTGTCTTGTTGGCAGATGCAGCCGTTGGTGGGAAGTTCATTATCCAGATGGATATATCAACGGCATTCCTCAATGGGATTTTAGAGGAGGAGGTGTTCATGACGCAGCCGCCTGGGTATGAGGATGGTACGGGCAGGGTGTGCAAGCTGAAAAAGTCTATCTACGGCTTGAAGCAGGCGCCACGCTGCTGGTACCAGAAGTTGGCAGCTGTTTTAGAGGAGATGGGATTCAGGACCAGCAGCTGTGATGAGAGCCTCTTTCTCAAGGGGGAGGGGGAGAAGCTGGTGCTGTTTCTGGTCTATGTGGACGACATTCTTCTCTTTAGCAGCAGCATGAAGGAGATCCAGAAGGTGCAGCAGCAGCTGATGGAGAACTTCAAGTGCAAGAACCTTGGGGAGGTAAAGTACTACCTCGGGATGCACGTGGAGAGGGATCCAGATCACAGGTGGTTGAAGCTGCACCAGGAGAAGTTCATCAAGGAGCTTGGGGAGAAGTATGGAATTGAGAATGAGCGCAAGGTTGCAACTCCCCTGCCAGCAGAATTCAAGCTTGTGAAAGCTGCAGAGAATGAAGGGGTTGAAGCCGAGGAGCAGCAGCAATTTCAGTCCTTGGTGGGCAGCCTCTTGTATGCAGCAGTTCACACGAGACCCGACATCTCTTTCTCGGTTGGGCAGCTGGCTAGGGTAGTGCAGAATCCATCAGAGGAGCAGGTGGATGCAGCTGAGCGTGTGGTGAAGTATCTGAACTCTCACCCAAGCATTGGAGTTCAATACTCCGCATCTGCACAGGTGAAGCAGAAAGGGGTTGAGGTGCTGAAAGAGAAGGGGGAGAGGCTTGGAGAAGGCAAGCTTTTTCTCACTTGCTTTACTGATGCTACGTGGGCCTCTGAGAAGGAGGATTCCTCGTCTGTGGGAGGATACATCTGCGTAGTTGGGGGAGGACCGGTTAGTTGGAGGTCAAAGAAGCAGACGGAGACAGCACTCTCTTCCGTGGAATCAGAGTACATGGCGATGTTCCATGGGGTGAAGGAGGTGATTTGGCTGAGGAGGCTGTTGGAGGAGATTGGCCAGGAGCAAAAGGTTGCTACGCCGCTGTTTTGTGATAGCAAGGGAGCTCTTGGGATGGCCAAGAACGCTGTGCTTCATGGGCTGAATAAGCACATGCGTATCAAGTGGCACTGGCTGCGTAAGGAGGTGAAGAGGGGGACGGTGAATCCGATCTACATCAAGACTCACCAGCAGCCAGCAGACTTCCTCACCAAGAGGCTTGCGGATGAGTCTCATTGGCGTTGTGTGCGCATGAGTGGAATGAGCATGAACTAGTATGGAATGATGGGGATGCAGCCGGCAGGCTGAGGGGGAGTGTGTTGGGTGCAAATTCACATTGCACGACATCCTGCCGTCTGTTTGTACGAGTATGCGTGTGCGAATGCATTTGCGTGTGAATGGTATGTTTGTGTGTTTGTTTGCTTTCGCAATTTTCACTTGAAGCATTTGCAGGTACTCGCACAATGTGCGCTTCGGCATAACATTGTACGTGTTGGGTGCAAATTCACATTGCACGACATCCTGCCGTCTGATTGTACGAGTATGCGTATGCGAATGCATTTGCGTGTGAATGGTATGTTCGTGTGTTTGTTTGCTTTCGCAATTTTCGCTTCAAACATTTGCAGGTACTCGCACAATGTGCGCTTCGGCATTAACATTGTACGCGCTATGAACAGTACAAGCAGAAAGGACGAGCTCGCAAAGGAACCCAAGATGGAAGCTTTGTGGTTCGACTTACTTGATTGCGCAGATTCAGTTCTATCCAACTCGAAATTGTACTGTTTTGTTTGGTTGACTATAGTGTAGCAGGGCAGGCACTATAGGGGTACAATTTAGGTGAAGGTTGGATGTTGTTTGTCTGTATCTGCATGCTACAGGGCCAGGGGAAACCAGCGGAACCAGCATTTGGCTGGTTGGGCAAAGACAAAACAGGTTCTGCTTTTAGGACCTGAACCTGGTTGTTGTTTTCCAGGTTGGAAAAACAGAACCAGAGGTTGTTCACCAACCTACCACCTGCTATTTTGTCCAGCCAGGTTGGTTCTGTTGCTTGGAATTATTTGGGATGATCCCTGGTTGTTCCCAGGTTCATTCCCAAGGTCCTTGCTAGCTAGAACTATTTATTCCTACTCTGTTTGTACCTGGATATAGTCAAATTGATTCAAGCGAATTCCTTCCTTGCTGGAATTTCTTTTCTACGCGGTGCGACGACGGAATGCTACCCGAGTCAACGCTAGTACGCTAGCACTCCAACGCTAGGCTAACGCTGTCCGAGCCATAACTTCGTAATGGCAGAACTTTTCGCGAGGCAACTTGGCTTATTTTAAAGCTCTTAGAGTGAGCTTCGATATACGAAATTCTCAGCTTAATCCGGTCGACGGTCTGCACGATACGCTGCGCGACGCTTCAAGGTACTCTTGCTGTTTTGACTAAGTCCCTCTTGATCCCTCTCTCTACAAACTCGGACCCGAGGATAGGGGCTGGTCTTGTACCAGGCACCCAAGGACCCTTGGAGGTGACCCCGAGGAGAGGTTTTAAGTGTGATAAAGTCTTAATAGCTTGAGTTTATTAGGCCCTTACACCAACAAGCTGGTATCAGAGCTGCGTTATAGTGATCCTCGATATAGGTAGCTATGGCGGGCAACACCTCGGCGGTAGCTGGTGAATCTTCAGCCCAAGATCGTAGCGGCAGCCATGATTCTGGTGTTTCTGCGCCAAGGGGAGCGCGAACAAGCCAGGGCTCGCTGATCAAGGAGGTGCTGAAAAACTTTCACCGTCGAGAAGTTCAATGGTGAGGGCTATGATGATTGGGCCTGGAAAATGCAACTTTATTTCCGTCAAATCGGATTGCTGAAACTAATGATTGGGGAGGAGCCTAGACCGAGTGACCCCGCCCTTCAGGAAGATTGGGACGAGCGCGCCTCGGCTGGCTACTACTTGATGTCGCAGAGTTTGGAGCTGAACCAGCGTTACCACGTCATGCACCTGCTGCCGGAGGTTGAGTGCGGTCCGAAGGCGTGGACGGTGTTGACGGAGCTGCACGCCCCGACCTCCGTTGTTGCAACATTGATGCTGGAGAGGGAGCTGTCCGCGTTGCGCCTGAGCGAGGGAGAGCCGGTGCAACCTGTCCTGGACAAATTGCGCGACCTCTACGCGAAGTTGGCGACCGCAGGAATCACCTACCCGGAGCAAACAAAGTGCTTGAAGATGCTCTCGCTGCTGCCGGAATCGTGGCTTCAATTTACGAGCGGATTGAGCCTGCCGCAGAACCAGAGCTTGTGGACGCTCGAGTGGGTGCGGACGAAGATTCTGGAGGAGGACTTCCGTCGCCGCCAACTGAGGGGTGGAGACGACGGCAGCAGCGGCTACGGGATGCAAGGGAGCCGACGTGGCAAAGGACGTGGCTTCGGTGGTGCTGGACGCGGTGCAAAGAAAGACGACGACTCCAACGACCAACAAGGAGGTACCGGTTGGGGTCGCGGTGCGAAATCTGGACGTGGGGGCAAGTCGGGTGCTGGTGGCAAAATGAAAGGGAGTTGCTGGTATTGTGAGAAGGAAGGGCACCCCTGGTTTTTGTGCTATAAGAAACCCGATGGATGGACCCCCCAGAATCGTCACCAGGATGGCGGCGCGCGGAGGAACCAGAAAAACGGCGCCAACATGGTCTCTGATTCGTCCGACAACAACCCGAAGGGCAACGGCGGTGCGGAGAAGAAGAAGGAGCGCACCGCGGGCCAATTCTTCCATATGGGAGACAAGGGGGAGCAAGGAGACGCATCTGCTAAGGCTGGAGCAGAGCTGCACCCCCTGGACTATTGGGTGTTGGACACAGGCGCTGCTTGGACAATGACGCCGCGCAAGGACCTGCTGGACGACGTACGCGCTGCACCGATTAATGAGGTGTGCTCTGCCTCTGGACACATGTTGAAGGTGGCTGGTGCGGGACGAGCTGCATTTAAGGGAGCGGATGGCAAGCCGGTGGTGCTGCACGACGTTCTCCTCGTCCCCGACCTGAAGGCCAACCTCATCTCCCTCCGTAAGCTTGGCAAGGCTGGGGTGAACACCAACACGGATGGGGCTCGCACTTATAAGGGGAAGCTGGGCAATCGGGTGCTTTGGGATCTGCACGAGAGCAAGGACGTGTACAGATCCATGTGGCAGCTGCCGGCGCTGGCGTGGCATGGTGAGGGGCAGGCTAGAGAGGGGTCTGCATCCCAGGGGGAGTGCAACGCCGTTGGAGGGGTTGGTGTGAAAGTGTCGGCCAGATCTGGGGAGACAGATTGGGCAACTGCACACCGACGCTTGGGGCATGTGGCAATGCCTTTGCTGAAGCAGCTGGAGAAGGATGGAGCCGTTAAGGGCTTGAAGCTGAACGGACAACCACCCGATGATAACTGTGAAATCTGTTTGCTCTCAAAGTTTACCCGTTTCCCCTTCCATAGTGTGGCTGGCAGGAGCAAGAAGCCGTTGGAGCTGGTCCACATGGACTTGGTGGGGCCGCTGCCGGTTCAGGGACACAAGGGGGAGCGGTACTTTCTGACCATAGTGGATGATTGGAGCAGGCTTATGTGGGCATATCCGCTGAAGCAGAAGGACCATGCCGCCTCTACGATACGGGAAGATTGGCTGCCATTCGTGGAGAAGCAAGCGGAGTGTGTGGTGAAGCGGATTAGGACAGATCGGGGTGGTGAGTTCCTTGGAGCTGAGATGACGGCCTGGCTCAAGAAGCAGGGCATCCAGAGGGAGCTGACCACGGCTTACACCCCACAGTCTAACGGTGTAGCAGAACGGGCGAACCGGACAATTCTGGAGACAGCTAGGGCGCTGCTCATAGAATCTGGGCTGGGCAACTTGATGTGGCCCCATGCTGTTCGGCACGCTACCGTCGCTAGGAACAGGGTACTCACAAAGGTTGGGGATGACTCGTGGGTGCCGTTGGAGAGGTGGCTTGGGAGGAAGCCGCCGGTGGACATGTTGAGGGTGTTCGGTTGCATGGCAGTCGCCCACGTCCCCAAGACCTACCGCAGTAAGTTGGGGGCGAGTGCAATCTGGTGTGTGCATTTGGGGCTGGCTGCTGAGAGCAAGGGATGGCTGCTGTGGGAACCCTCCAAGGGTGTGTTATTTGACAGCAGGGATGTGAAGTTTGTTGAGGGCATGATGTATGGGAGCTGGGAGAAACAGCCGGAGGCCAGGGTGTCCCAGCAGATGGAGCAGATTACCATGCAGCTGGACCTGACTCCTAGTGTGTGGGAGGAGGGAGAGGAGGCAGCTGCAGAGGGTGGTGATAAAGAGAAGGTGCAGGAGGCACCTGCTGGTGGAGGTGATGGTGTGGAGATTAGCGGTAGCACTAGTGGAGCTGCTGGATCCGAGGGAGGAGAGCAGCAGCAGGGGAAAACTAAGAAGCCGAAGGGTGTTGTTATGAAGGGATGGGAGACACCCGTCTCCAGGCCAGGACGTACCCGTATGGCTACTAAGAAGCTGACTGCAGGAGCTGATGTAGCGGAGCAGCAGCTTGGGACCGAGGAGGCATTGCTGATTCTACCGCATGGCTATGACCCGGATGAGGAGGATCAACCTGCGTACTGTTTTCTTGCCCCTGCACCAGAGGAACCAGCTAGCATGGAGGAGGCATTAGCTGGACCAGATAGGGACAAATGGCTAGCTTCCAGGGATGCTGAGTACCAGAGCCTGCTGGAGAATGGGACTTGGGAACTAGTGGTGCTGCCTGAGGGAAAGAAAGCGGTACAATGCAAGTGGGTGCTAAGGATCAAGACTGACGACAAGGGGCAGGTCACCATCTACAAGAGTAGGTTGGTGGCTAAGGGGTTTATGCAGAAGGAGAAGCGGGACTTCAATGAGATCTTTGCTCCCACTGCCAAACCCCCTACCCTTCGTGTCTTGTTGGCAGATGCAGCCGTTAGTGGGAAGTTCATTATCCAGATGGACATATCAACGGCATTTCTCAACGGGATTTTAGAGGAGGAGGTGTTCATGACGCAGCCACCTGGGTATGAGGATGGTACGGGCAGGGTGTGCAAGCTGAAAAAGTCCATCTATGGCTTGAAGCAGGCGCCACGCTGCTGGTACCAGAAGTTGGCAGCTGTTTTAGAGGAGATGGGATTCAGGACCAGCAGCTGTGATGAGAGCCTCTTTCTCAAGGGGGAGGGGGAGAAGCTGGTGCTGTTTCTGGTCTATGTGGACGACATTCTTCTCTTTAGCAGCAGCATGAAGGAGATCCAGAAGGTGCAGCAGCAGCTGATGGAGAACTTCAAGTGCAAGAACCTTGGGGAGGTAAAGTACTACCTCGGGATGCACGTGGAGAGGGATCTGGATCACAGGTGGTTGAAGCTGCACCAGGAGAAGTTCATCAAGGAGCTTGGGGAGAAGTATGGAATTGAGAATGAGCGCAAGGTTGCAACTCCCCTGCCAGCAGAATTCAAGCTTGTGAAAGCTGCAGAGGATGAAGGAGTTGAAGCCGAGGAGCAGCAGCAATTTCAGTCCTTGGTGGGCAGCCTCTTGTATGCAGCAGTTCACACGAGACCCGACATCTCTTTCTCGGTTGGGCAGCTGGCTAGGGTAGTGCAGAATCCATCAGAGGAGCAGGTGGATGCAGCTGAGCGTGTGGTGAAGTATCTGAACTCTCACCCAAGCATTGGAGTTCAATACTCCGCATCTGCACAGGTGAAGCAGAAAGGGGTTGAGGTGCTGAAAGAGAAGGGGGAGAGGCTTGGAGAAGGCAAGCTTTTTCTCACTTGCTTTACCGATGCTACGTGGGCCTCTGAGAAGGAGGATTCCTCATCTGTGGGAGGATACATCTGCGTAGTTGGGGGAGGACCGGTTAGTTGGAGGTCAAAGAAGCAGACGGAGACAGCACTCTCTTCCGTGGAATCAGAGTACATGGCGATGTTCCATGGGGTGAAGGAGGTGATTTGGCTGAGGAGGCTGTTGGAGGAGATTGGCCAGGAGCAAAAGGTTGCTACGCCGCTGTTTTGTGATAGCAAGGGAGCTCTTGGGATGGCCAGGAACGCTGTGCTTCATGGGCTGAACAAGCACATGCGTATCAAGTGGCACTGGCTGCGTAAGGAGGTGAAGAGGGGGACGGTGAATCCGATCTACATCAAGACTCACCAGCAGCCAGCAGACTTCCTCACCAAGAGGCTTGCGGATGAGCCTCATTGGCGTTGTGTGCGCATGAGTGGAATGAGCATGAACTAGTATGGAATGATGGGGATGCAGCCGGCAGGCTGAGGGGGAGTGTGTTGGGTGCAAATTCACATTGCACGACATCCTGCCGTCTGATTGTACGAGTATGCGTGTGCGAATGCATTTGCGTGTGAATGGTATGTTCGTGTGTTTGTTTGCTTTCGCAATTTTCGCTTCAAGCATTTGCAGGTACTCGCACAATGTGCGCTTCGGCATTAACATTGTACGCGCTATGAACAGTACAAGCAGAAAGGACGAGCTCGCAAAGGAACCCAAGATGGAAGCTTTGTGGTTCGACTTACTTGATTGCGCAGATTCAGTTCTATCCAACTCGAAATTGTACTGTTTTGTTTGGTTGACTATAGTGTAGCAGGGCAGGCACTATAGGGGTACAATTTAGGTGAAGGTTGGATGTTGTTTGTCTGTATCTGCATGCTACAGGGCCAGGGGAAACCAGCGGAACCAGCATTTGGCTGGTTGGGCAAAGACAAAACAGGTTCTGCTTTTAGGACCTGAACCTGGTTGTTGTTTTTCCAGGTTGGAAAAACAGAACCAGAGGTTGTTCACCAACCTACCACCTGCTATTTTGTCCAGCCAGGTTGGTTCTGTTGCTTGGAATTATTTGGGATGATCCCTGGTTGTTCCCAGGTTCATTCCCAAGGTCCTTGCTAGCTAGAACTATTTATTCCTACTCTGTTTGTACCTGGATATAGTCAAATTGATTCAAGCGAATTCCTTCCTTGCTGGAATTTCTTTTCTACGCGGTGCGACGACGGAATGCTACCCGAGTCAACGCTAGTACGCTAGCACTCCAACGCTAGGCTAACGCTGTCCGAGCCATAACTTCGTAATGGCAGAACTTTTCGCGAGGCAACTTGGCTTATTTTAAAGCTCTTAGAGTGAGCTTCGATATAGGAAATTCTCAGCTTAATCCGGTCGACGGTCTGCACGATACGCTGCGCGACGCTCAAGGTACTCTTGCTGTTTTGACTAAGTCCCTCTTGATCCCTCTCTCTACAAACTCGGACCCGAGGATAGGGGCTGGTCTTGTACCAGGCACCCAAGGACCCTTGGAGGTGACCCCGAGGAGAGGTTTTAAGTGTGATAAAGTCTTAATAGCTTGAGTTTATTAGGCCCTTACACCAACAGTACGCGCTATGAACAGTACAAGCAGAAAGGACGAGCTCGCAAAGGAACCCAAGATGGAAGCTTTGCGGTTCAACTTACTTGATTGCGCAGATTCAGTTCTATCCAACTCGAAATTGTACTGTTTTGTTTGGTTGACTATAGTGTAGCAGGGCAGGCACTATAGGGGTACAATTTAGGTGAAGGTTGGATGTTGTTTGTCTGTATCTGCATGCTACAGGGCCAGGGGAAACCAGCGGAACCAGCATTTGGCTGGTTGGGCAAAGACAAAACAGGTTCTGTTTTTAGGACCTGAACCTGGTTGTTGTTTTCCCAGGTTGGAAAAACAGAACCAGAGGTTGTTCACCAACCTATCACCTGCTATTTTGTCCAGCCAGGTTGGTTCTGTTACTTGGAATTATTTGGGATCATCCCTGGTTGTTCCCAGGTTGATTCCCAAGGTCCTTGCTAGCTAGAGCTATTTATTCCTTCTCTGTTTGTACCTGAATATAGTGAAATTGATTCAAGCGAATTCCTTCCTTGCTGGAATTTCTTTTCTACGCGGTGCGACGGCGGAATGCTACCCGAGTCAACGCTAGTACGCTAGCACTCCAACGCTGGGCTAACGCTGTCCGAGCCATAACTTCGTAATGGCAGAACTTTTCGCGAGGCAACTTGGCTTATTTTAAAGCTCTTAGAGTGAGCTTCGATATAGGAAATTCTCAGCTTAATCCGATCGACGGTCTGCACAATACGCTGCGCGACGTTCAAGGTACTCTTGCTGTTTTGACTAAGTCCCTCTTGATCCCTCTCTCTACAAACTCGGACCCGAGGATAGGGGCTGGTCTTGTACCAGGCACCCAAGGACCCTTGGAGGTGACCCCGAGGAGAGGTTTTAAGTGTGATAAAGTCTTAATAGTTTGAGTTTATTAGGCCCTTACACCAACAATAGTGCCTGCCCTACTACACTATAGTCAACCAAACAAAACAGTACAATTTCGAGTTGGATAGAACTGAATCTGCGCAATCAAGTAAGTTGAACCGCAAAGCTTCCATCTTGGGTTCCTTTGCGAGCTCGTCCTTTCTGCTTGTACTGTTCATAGCGCGTACAATGTTATGCCGAAGCGCACATTTTGCGAGTACCTGCAAATGCTTCAAGCGAAAATTGCGAAAGCAAGCAAACAGACAAACATACCATTCACACGCAAATGCATTCGCACACGCATACTCGTACAAACAGACGGCAGGATGTCGTGCAATGTCAATTTGCACCGAACACAAGGTGCAATCTGTCCAGCAGGGTGGGAGAGAGGGAAGAACACAAGCGGAGCCGGGACAGCCACTCCCAGGTGCGAACGTGCCACCCGACAGAGAGCCGCTGAGACTGTCGCCGCTGGGCCACACTCATTGAAGACGTGTAGGAGGGTCTCAAGGGGTCTTGGTGGACAGCGTCGACAGCTGCCACTATCTTCCATGAAACGGAAACGGGCACCTGTGGGAAGGGGCATGCGCAAAAAGGCGGAGGAGGAGGTCGCAGGATCGACTGGGCTGCTCGCGGAGGAAGGGGTGTGTGAGCGAGGGCAGTGCAGGGACAGGGAGCTGTAACGCAGTCGACCAGGCTTCCTGTAGGGAGAGCGGCTGAGGGCGGTAGAACTGTTTGCGAAGGACTGCTAAGGATGGTGGTCCTGGGCGGAGCAGGTCTATGCGATCGGCTAACCCAGCACCGGAGCAAAAGGGTCCATGGATCCATCTGTCACGGACGAGGATGGTGAGAAGGGCACGTTCGGGGACGACGCAAGCAGCTGACGGGCTCCCTACCTACACGTCTACAGCTGATGTCGTACCTATCTGCTACCACCAGATCGCCTGGGAGTGTAACGCGAACCTGCAGTAGTTGAGGAGGAGAGGGGGGAGGAGGGGAGACAGGGACAGTCCAATCTCCTGCAGACAAGGATCCCAGAGGACGTTGAAAAGGGAGGAGGACCTCCCACCAGTCCAGAGGAACCGCTTCGGTAATGGCAGTGAGGATACGTCTGCTACAGGGGAAACGGGCAGTAGGGAATTGACGGAAAATTTCAACTCTGGAGAGGCGACGAAGACCAGACTCTGTGGGGGTGAGGAGATGTCCGAGGCGGAGTTGGAGGGTGAGGAGAGGCAGTTCTTCTTTGAGACCACCAAAGGGTTGCCCATCCGGCTTAAGGAGAAAACGATTAAAGGGGAGGGGTTCTGCCAGTAAGACCCAAGGCTCCAAGCGTGGGGGGTGTATGAGCGGGGACATGGCCAGGAAGGACTCAAGTTCAGCCCTGGAACGAGGGGGGGTGGAGACAGGGAGACTTCTCAAGATGAGGGGATGGAGAAGGAAGCAATGGAGTCCGAAAGGCAGGGTGGAGCAGCTCCGCGCAATGTCCTCAAACGGGGTGGGCCGGAAGCGGCGGCAGGCTCGCTGGACGTTGAGGGCAGATACGTACTGCGAGGGTTCAAGTCCGCCGATCCCACCGTGTTGTTTTTTATTATAGAGGATGCGTTTGGTGAGAAGCCGGGAGACGAGGCCAGTGGAGTGATGCTTGCTGGCGGAGAGGAAATTTCCAACGAGCATGTCCAGCTGTTTAAGCAAGTGAGGGGGAGGAGGCTGAAAGCGGCCGCCGAAGGCAATCAGGGGGATGACCCTCTCAGTGACAAGGGCAGCGCGACACGAAGCAGTGAGGTGAAGTTTAGAGAGAAATGCGATGGTGGATGAGGCTTTGGCGAGAATCTGTTCCCACGTCCTGACTACGGGTTGGGAATGCTGAACAAACACACCCAGAATACGTTCAGCGTCTTCAGGTTGGCGCACCGGAATGGGGCCTGCGTGCGAAATCTGCTGATGCGGGATATTGAAGGGGAGGATGGAGCACTTATTCCAGTTAGGCTGTTCCCTGGAGACCAGGGCAAAGGAGTCCAAAAGCTGGGAGGCAGTGTGAAGTTCGGAGTCTGAGTTGAGGAAAATTGAAATGTCATCGGTATAGCATGCTCTCCGACCATTTCCAACACCCTGTTTGCACCATCCTTGTTGACGACCCCAATACAGCCCCTAGACCCTGGAGGTTTCCGCACTCTCTCCTTCGCAAACACTGCGTTCAAATCCTTGTCCAGAAAGCTGTAGACTCCCTCCCTCAGCCGTTGTCCCCTCTTGGGTGGGACAGTGGGAAAGCGCGCCTTTGTGCCTGCCTTCGGTCATTCTCCTCGGAAGAACGCACCCGTGTCCGCAAGACAATGACGCACCTCCAGTCGGTCGTCGCTACGTGCCAACTCTCCCTCCTGCGCTTTCCCCATAACCCCCTTATACAGCACCGTCTACAGCAGTCTTCCAGACAGCTGGAACAGTATCTGTCCTCTCGTGCCGCTGATATCGCCTTCAAAGCCAAGCTCAAAGTGGAGGGGGCCCGTGAGATGGGTGTCCCGTCTCTCCTCAGTAGTCTCAATTCACATATCAAGGCCTCGCAAGTCTCCGCGATCAAACTCCCCTCTCGCCGCCTCACCTCCAACCTCAGCAAAATCAACGCCCATTGCACTCCTTCTTC
>CANXME010001449.1:0-32491 GCA_948144175.1 Closterium sp. NIES-65 | reverse complement strand
AGCAGCTCCACTTCCGCCAGTACGAGCACCTCCGGGACCAGCAGCAACAGTAGTACCTCCAGCTCGAGCAGCACGGCTCCAGCGGTGGGCAAACCACTCGCGCAGCTCCTGCGGAGAGAGTAGCTCCCGCCTCGACGAAGCAGACCCAGCACCCCCAGGCTCCAGACCTCCAGGCTCCGCACCCCCAGGCTCAGCACCCCCAGGCTCAGCACCCCTAGACCCGGCACCCGCAGGCTCAGCACCCCTAGACTCAGCACTCCCAGGCTCCGCACCAGCAGGCTCAGCACCCCCACACCTGGCACCCGCAGGCTCAGCACCCCTAGCAGCACAAGAGTCAACAGCTACCTCGACAGGCTCGACTGTGTCTACCTAGGACACACTTGACGGGGCAGGACCCTGAGGGGGGAGAGGGTCTACCGGGAGAGGACCTGGCGCAAGGAAGAGCGGCGGCGGGGGGAGGGGCGCAGTGCGGTAGGGGAAGAGTCGGTAGTAAGGCACCGACTCGTCAAAGGTGATGTCCTTGGAGGACAGAACACGGCGCGAGGTGGGGTGGTAAAACTGCCAACCAGGCGCGTCAGGGGGGAAGCCAAGGAAGACGCAGGGAACAGCACGGGGGGACAGCTTGTCCGCAGACAAGTCTCGGACAAACGCCCGAGATCCCCAGACCCGAAACGCAGATGCATCGCCAACCTTCCCCGTCCACCGCAAGGTGGGGGAGGTCTATGGCAAGGAGACCCGGGGTTGAAGGTTGAGCTGATGCGCTGCGTACTGAACCGCAAACGGCCACAGAAAATGGGGAGCAGCCGCATGGATCATGGACGTACGAGCGACGTCCTTGACCATGCCAATGCGGCGCTCAGCAATCCCATTTTGCTGTGGAGAGGCCGGAAGCGTGAAGGTCTCGCGAATGCCCTGTGCACGACAGAAGGCTCCCAGACGTGCTGAGGAAAACTCCCCGCCTCTGTCAGAGTGCAGACGCAGAACAGGAAAGTCCGAGCCGAAACTCTCTCTGAGCTGGAGACGAGCTGCGCGGATCCAGTCGATCAACACCTCATTAACGTCACCCTTGCTGCGCAAGGGGAACACCGTGGTGTAACGCGAGTAGTCGTCAACCACCAACAGGATGTAACGCTCGTGCCCCTGGCCACGGACGCGGGCAAGGCCCCACACGTCCAAGTGAAGAGTCTGCAGGGGAGCCTCTGTCGGAGAAACTCGGAGGAGTGAGGGGCGGCGCGCTGCCGCCCCTCGACGCAGGGAACGCAGGAAGGGGCGGGCCCCGGAGGGAGGGGAGGGAGGGACCAGGGGAGACCAGAGACAAGGACACGGGAGGCCATGCCTCGGAGACGAGGCAGGGAGGGGTGATCAAGGCGGTGGTGCCAAAGGAGAGTCTGGTGGGACAAGAGACGACACGAGCAGGGAGCAGACTCAGGACCAGACTTGG
Organism: Closterium sp. NIES-65; assembly: GCA_948144175.1. Taxonomy (NCBI): domain Eukaryota; kingdom Viridiplantae; phylum Streptophyta; class Zygnematophyceae; order Desmidiales; family Closteriaceae; genus Closterium; species Closterium sp. NIES-65. The sequence continues at coordinate 31,050 of CANXME010001449.1, read as the reverse complement.
ACTCTGCAGTAAACACCTAACTCGACGCAGCTACCTGACCAGACTCAGCAACCGGAGAAGACTCAGTAGTCAGTGTGTACAGGCTCGACCCCGGCCGACGAGTAAATGTTGCGAAGTGTCGGCCCGTCCGAGCACACGTGCAGTGGGTCACCCGCTGACTCGCAGGAGTGAACTCGTCAACCCCCCCATCTTGTAGGTCAGCACCACTCACCAAGTTCGTAGAGAACGAGGGGAGGTAGAGACCTGACAGGGTGCCAGAGGGGGCTGCCGGACTCGGCAAGACAGTGGAGAAGCGAGCAAGGACAGGACCCCCAGAGGGGTCTCCCAGGGAGACCGCAACCAGCCGACTAAGCAGCGTAAGCGTGGTGTGGTCTCGAAAGAAGGAGCGGGAAGCACCCGAGTCAAGGGTGAAGGTGTGTAAGGCCTGAGCTGACGTGGTACCTGAGAGAGCAGACTCACCAGCACCTGGGGCAGCAGACGCACTAGCACCTAGAGCAGCAGCCTCACCAGCACCTAGAGCAGCAGCCTGAATGCCCGGGTCAAGCAGAACACACAGGTAACAGTCACCCTCATCACTAGCAGACACAGCATACATGGCAGCAAGAATAGCATCATAGTCAAGATCAAAGATAGCAACACCCGCCCTAGACAGCTCTCCCCAGCGAGGGATCTCAGTGGCGTCAGGGAACTGGTGACGCCAAGCGTCCGTCAGGCGGCCGAAGCAGCGCTGGGTGGAGTGCGAGCCCCCGCACTGCTCACCAGCGCGGTTTCCGGTACGGAGGACGTACGTACAGGGACCAGTACCCCCACCTCGCTGACGCGCAGCGTACCACTCACGAAGCTGCTGGGGGGACAGGGTCTCACGAGTGCGCTGCTTCTGCTGGCGCTGACCACCACCGGAGCCACTCCTTTGTGCAGAGCCGCGACCAATTCCACCGCCGCCGCTGCCGCCGCCGCCTCCGCCGCCTCCGCTCCCACCGCCACCGCCGCCGCCTCCTCCGCCTCCACTGCTGCCACCGACACCTCCACCCCCGCCACCACTCCCACCACCACCCCCACCCCCTCCACTGCCTCCACCGCCACCTCCACCGCCCCCGCCAGCCCCTCCAACGCCCTTGGCCCCCTTGCCCTTGCCTGTGCGGCGTCTCCCGCTAGGGGCAGTCGCAGCGCCGACCGACTTGAAACCAACGAGGTCGGCCGCAGCAGCAGAAGCAACAGAGGGCAAGAGAGGGGAGGGGGAATTCCCCTCAAAGACGGGGGTACGAGGGTTACCGCGAGAGGCTCCTACAGCAAATATGCTCTTCTCTGCTGCTAGGAGGCGCTCCTTGAGGAGGTCAACGGTGAGTGTGGTGGGGCAAACTGAGAGGAAGTGGTCCGTGACTAAGCAAAGGGAGTCAGGGAGTCGGGTGACTATGTAGTAGAGGGTGATGTACATGGGGGGAGGGTTCTTGGCACAGAACTCAGCAGGAAGTGCAGCGCGGTAGGGAGTGTCACTAGTGCGAAGGTACGTATTGAGGTCAGCGACTGTGGGAAAGGCAGCAAGGTCAGGGAACAGGTACGGCAGCATGAGGCGGCTAAGAGCAGCAGTGGCAGGGGAAGAGTAGTGTGCAACTACATCGTCGTACAAGGTCTTAGCACTCTTGTACTGACTAAAGTGCGCACGCTCAGCGGTCGGTAAGTGGCGACGCACAGCAAGACGTGCAGCAGCATCGCGTGTGGCCCACTGTGAGCGAACAGTGGTGTCAGCAGTAGCAGGCGGGGCAGGAGAGGCACTAGAGGTGAGATCAAACAGGGAGAGTCCGTCTGCCCTATGGCACTGTAGAAAGAGCTGGAGGTCATCGACCCAGACCTCCAAGTCAACAGCACAACCCTCAGCATCAAAGGTAAGGACACTGGGGGTAGCCATGACAGCAGTGGTCTAACAGGGAGTGCTCTCACTAGTCCGGGTGGGAAGGGCCGGTGCACGCCGGTAGGAACAGTAGCGGCTCGACGGCAGCTCGGCGGCTCGGCAGCTGGGCGGCTCGGCTGCTAGGCGGCTCGACTGCCGGGCGGCCCGGCTGTTGGGCGGCTCGGCTGCTGGGCGGCTCGGCTGCTGGGCGGCTCGGCTGTTGGGCGGCTTGGCTGCTGGGCGGCTCGGCTGCTGGGCGGCTCGGCTGCTGGGCGGCTCCACGGCTGGGCGGCTCGGCGGCTCGGTGGTTCGGCCGCTTGGCAACTGAAGGGGGGGGCCGTGAAGGGCGGCAACGGGGCCGCTAGGGGCGGCAACGGGGCCGATAGGGGCGGCGACGGGGCCGGTAGGAGCGGCAACGGGGCCGAAAGGGGCGGCGACGGGGTCGCTAGGGGCGGCGACGGGGCCGCAAAGGGGCCGAGAGGGGCCTCAAAGGGCTGCGACGGGGCCGCTAGGGGCGGCGACGGGGTCGCGAAGTGTTGGGTGCAAATTCACATTGCACGACATCCTGCCGTCTGTTTGTACGAATATGCGTGTGCGAATGCATTTGCGTGTGAATGGTATGTTTGTGTGTTTGTTTGCTTTCGCAATTTTCGCTTGAAGCATTTGCAGGTACTCGCAAAATGTGCGCTTCGGCATAACATTGTACGCGCTATGAACAGTACAAGCAGAAAGGACGAGCTCGCAAAGGAACCCAAGATGGAAGCTTTGCGGTTCAACTTACTTGATTGCGCAAATTCAGTTCTATCCAACTCGAAATTGTACTGTTTTGTTTGGTTGACTATAATGTAGCAGGGCAGGCACTATAGGAGTACAATTTAGGTGAAGGTTTGATGTTGTTTGTCTGTATCTGCATGCTACAGGGCCAGGGGAAACCAGCGGAACCAGCATTTGGCTGGTTGGGCAAAGACAAAACAGGTTCTGTTTTTAGGACCTGAACCTGGTTGTTGTTTTCCCAGGTTGGAAAAACAGAACCAGAGGTTGTTCACCAACCTATCACCTGCTATTTTGTCCAGCCAGGTTGGTTCTGTTGCTTGGAATTATTTGGGATCATCCCTGGTTGTTCCCAGGTTGATTCCCAAGGTCCTTGCTAGCTAGAGCTATTTATTCCTTCTCTGTTTGTACCTGGATATAGTAAAATTGATTCAAGCGAATTCCTTCCTTGCTGGAATTTCTTTTCTACGCGGTGCGACGGCGAAATGCTACCCGAGTCAACGCTAGTACGCTAGCACTCCAACGCTAGGCTAACGCTGTCCGAGCCATAACTTCGTAATGGCAGAACTTTTCGCGAGGCAACTTGGCTTATTTTAAAGCTCTTAGAGTGAGCTTCGATATAGGAAATTCTCAGCTTAATCCGGTCGACGGTCTGCACGATACGCTGCGCGACGTTCAAGGTACTCTTGCTGTTTTGACTAAGTCCCTCTTGATCCCTCTCTCTACAAACTCGGACCCGAGGATAGGGGCTGGTCTTGTACCAGGCACCCAAGGACCCTTGGAGGTGACCCCGAGGAGAGGTTTTAAGTGTGATAAAGTCTTAATAGCTTGAGTTTATTAGGCCCTTACACCTACAAGCTGGTATCAGAGCTGCGTTATAGTGATCCTCGATATAGGTAGCTATGGCGGGCAACACCTCGGCGGTAGCTGGTGAATCTTCAGCCCAAGATCGTAGCGGCAGCCATGATTCTGGTGTTTCTGCGCCAAGGGGAGCGCGAACAAGCCAGGGCTCGCTGATCAAGGAGGTGCTGAAAAACTTCACCGTCGAGAAGTTCAATGGTGAGGGCTATGATGATTGGGCCTGGAAAATGCAACTTTATTTCCGTCAAATCGGATTGCTGAAACTAATGATTGGGGAGGAGCCTAGACCGAGTGACCCCGCCCTTCAGGAAGATTGGGACGAGCGCGCCTCGGCTGGCTACTACTTGATGTCGCAGAGTTTGGAGCTGAACCAGCGTCACCACGTCATGCACCTGCTGCCGGAGGTTGAGTGCGGTCCGAAGGCGTGGACGGTGTTGAAGGAGCTGCACGCCCCGACCTCCGTTGTTGCAACATTGATGCTGGAGAGGGAGCTGTCCGCGTTGCGCCTGAGCGAGGGAGAGCCGGTGCAACCTGTCCTGGACAAATTGCGCGACCTCTACGCGAAGTTGGCGACCGCAGGAATCACCTACCCGGAGCAAACAAAGTGCTTGAAGATGCTCTCGCTGCTGCCGGAATCGTGGCTTCAATTTACGAGCGGATTGAGCCTGCCGCAGAACCAGAGCTTGTGGACGCTCGAGTGGGTGCGGACGAAGATTCTGGAGGAGGACTTCCGTCGCCGCCAACTGAGGGGTGGAGACGACGGCAGCAGCGGCTACGGGATGCAAGGGAGCCGACGTGGCAAAGGACGTGGCTTCGGTGGTGCTGGACGCGGTGCAAAGAAAGACGACGACTCCAACGACCAACAAGGAGGTACCGGTTGGGGTCGCGGTGCAAAATCTGGACGTGGGGGCAAGTCGGGTGCTGGTGGCAAAATGAAAGGGAGTTGCTGGTATTGTGAGAAGGAAGGGCACCCCTGGTTTTTGTGCTATAAGAAACCCGATGGATGGACCCCCCAGAATCGTCACCAGGATGGCGGCGCGCGGAGGAGCCAGAAAAACGGCGCCAACATGGTCGCTGATTCGTCCGACAACAACCCGAAGGGCAACGGCGGTGCGGAGAAGAAGAAGGAGCGCACCGCGGGCCAATTCTTCCATATGGGAGACAAGGGGGAGCAAGGAGACGCATCTGCTAAGGCTGGAGCAGAGCTGCACCCCCTGGACTATTGGGTGTTGGACACAGGCGCTGCTTGGACAATGACGCCGCGCAGGGACCTGCTGGACGACGTACGCGCTGCACCGATTAATGAGGTGTGCTCTGCCTCTGGACACATGTTGAAGGTGGCTGGTGCGGGACGAGCTGCATTTAAGGGAGCGGATGGCAAGCCGGTGGTGCTGCACGACGTTCTCCTCGTCCCCGACCTGAAGGCCAACCTCATCTCCCTCCGTAAGCTTGGCAAGGCTGGGGTGAACACCAACACGGATGGGGCTCGCACTTATAAGGGGAAGCTGGGCAATCGGGTGCTTTGGGATCTGCACGAGAGCAAGGACGTGTACAGATCTATGTGGCAGCTGCCGGCGCTGGCGTGGCATGGTGGGGGGCAGGCTGGAGAGGGGTCTGCATCCCAGGGGGAGTGCAACGCCGTTGGAGGGGTTGGTGTGAAAGTGTCGGCCAGATCTGGGGAGACAGATTGGGCAACTGCACACCGACGTTTGGGGCATGTGGCAATGCCTTTGCTGAAGCAGCTGGAGAAGGATGGAGCCGTTAAGGGCTTAAAGCTGAACGGACAACCACCCGATGATAACTGTGAAATTTGCCTCCTTTCAAAGTTCACCCGTTTCCCCTTCCATAGTGTGGCTGGCAGGAGCAAAAAGCCGTTGGAGCTGGTCCACATGGACTTGGTGGGGCCGCTGCCGGTGCAAGGGCACAAGGGGGAGCGGTACTTCCTAACCATAGTGGATGACTGGAGCAGGCTAATGTGGGCGTATCCGCTGAAGCAGAAAGATCACGCCGCCTCCACGATTCGGGACGATTGGCTGCCGTTCGTGGAGAAGCAAGCGGAGTGTGTGGTGAAGCGGATTAGGACAGATCGGGGTGGTGAGTTCCTTGGAGCTGAGATGACGGCCTGGCTCAAGAAGCAGGGCATCCAGAGGGAGCTGACCACGGCTTACACCCCACAGTCCAACGGTGTAGCAGAACGGGCGAACCGGACAATTCTGGAGACAGCTAGGGCGCTGCTCATAGAATCTGGGTTGGGCAACTTGATGTGGCCCCATGCTGTTCGGCACGCTACCGTCGCTAGGAACAGGGTACTCACAAAGGTTGGGGATGACTCGTGGGTGCCGTTGGAGAGGTGGCTTGGGAGGAAGCCGCCGGTGGACATGCTGAGGGTGTTCGGTTGCATGGAAGTCGCCCACGTTCCCAAGACCTACCGCAGTAAGTTGGGGGCGAGTGCAATCTGGTGTGTGCATTTGGGGCTGGCTGCTGAGAGCAAGGGATGGCTGCTGTGGGAGCCTTCCAAGGGTGTGTTGTTTGACAGCAGGGATGTTAAGTTTGTTGAGGGCATGATGTATGGGAGCTGGGAGAAACAGCCGGAGGCCAGGGTGTCCCAGCAGATGGAGCAGATTACCATGCAGCTGGACCTGACTCCTAGTGTGTGGGAGGAGGGAGAGGAGGCAGCTGCAGAGGGTGGTGATAAAGAGAAGGTGCAGGAGGCACCTGCTGGTGGAGGTGATGGTGTGGAGATTAGCGGTAGCACTAGTGGAGCTGCTGGATCCGAGGGAGGAGAGCAGCAGCAGGGGAAAACTAAGAAGCCGAAGGGTGTTATTATGAAGGGATGGGAGACACCCGTCTCCAGGCCAGGACGTACCCGTATGGCTACTAAAAAGCTGACTGCAGGAGCTGATGTAGCGGAGCAGCAGCTTGGGACCGAGGAGGCATTGCTGATTCTACCGCATGGCTATGACCCGGATGAGGAGGATCAACCTGCGTACTGTTTTCTTGCCCCTGCACCAGAGGAACCAGCTAGCATGGAGGAGGCATTAGCTGGACCAGATAGGGACAAATGGCTAGCTTCCAGGGATGCTGAGTACCAGAGCCTGATGGAGAATGGGACTTGGGAACTAGTGGTGCTGCCTGAGGGAAAGAAAGCGGTACAATGCAAGTGGGTGCTAAGGATCAAGACCGATGACAAGGGACAGGTCACCATCAACAAGAGTAGGCTGGTGGCTAAGGGGTTTATGCAGAAGGAGAAGCGGGACTTCAATGAGATCTTTGCTCCCACTGCCAAACCCCCTACCCTTCGTGTCTTGTTGGCAGATGCAGCCGTTAGTGGGAAGTTCATTATCCAGATGGACATATCAACGGCATTTCTCAACGGGATTTTAGAAGAGGAGGTGTTCATGACGCAGCCACCTGGGTATGAGGATGGTACGGGCAGGGTGTGCAAGCTGAAAAAGTCCATCTACGGCTTGAAGCAGGCGCCACGCTGCTGGTACCAGAAGTTGGCAGCTGTTTTAGAGGAGATGGGATTCAGGACCAGCAGCTGTGATGAGAGCCTCTTTCTCAAGGGGGAGGGGGAGAAGCTGGTGCTGTTTCTGGTCTATGTGGACGACATTCTTCTCTTTAGCAGCAGCATGAAGGAGATCCAGAAGGTGCAGCAGCAGCTGATGGAGAACTTCAAGTGCAAGAACCTTGGGGAGGTAAAGTACTACCTCGGGATGCACGTGGAGAGGGATCTGGATCACAGGTGGTTGAAGCTGCACCAGGAGAAGTTCATCAAGGAGCTTGGGGAGAAGTACGGAATTGAGAATGAGCGCAAGGTTGCAACTCCCCTGCCAGCAGAATTCAAGCTTGTGAAAGCTGCAGAGGATGAAGGGGTTGAAGCCGAGGAGCAGCAGCAATTTCAGTCCTTGGTGGGCAGCCTCTTGTATGCAGCAGTTCACACGAGACCCGACATCTCTTTCTCGGTTGGGCAGCTGGCTAGGGTAGTGCAGAATCCATCAGAGGAGCAGGTGGATGCAGCTGAGCGTGTGGTGAAGTATCTGAACTCTCACCCAAGCATTGGAGTTCAATACTCCGCATCTGCACAGGTGAAGCAGAAAGGGGTTGAGGTGCTGAAAGAGAAGGGGGAGAGGCTTGGAGAAGGCAAGCTTTTTCTCACTTGCTTTACTGATGCTACGTGGGCCTCTGAGAAGGAGGATTCCTCATCTGTGGGAGGATACATCTGCGTAGTTGGGGGAGGACCGGTTAGTTGGAGGTCAAAGAAGCAGACGGAGACAGCACTCTCTTCCGTGGAATCAGAGTACATGGCGATGTTCCATGGGGTGAAGGAGGTGATTTGGCTGAGGAGGCTGTTGGAGGAGATTGGCCAGGAGCAAAAGGTTGCTACGCCGCTGTTTTGTGATAGCAAGGGAGCTCTTGGGATGGCCAGGAACGCTGTGCTTCATGGGCTGAACAAGCACATGCGTATCAAGTGGCACTGGCTGCGTAAGGAGGTGAAGAGGGGGACGGTGAATCCGATCTACATCAAGACTCACCAGCAGCCAGCAGACTTCCTCACCAAGAGGCTTGCGGATGAGTCTCATTGGCGTTGTGTGCGCATGAGTGGAATGAGCATGAACTAGTATGGAATGATGGGGATGCAGCCGGCAGGCTGAGGGGGAGTGTGTTGGGTGCAAATTCACATTGCACGACATCCTGCCGTCTGTTTGTACGAGTATGCGTGTGCGAATGCATTTGCGTGTGAATGGTATGTTTGTGTGTTTGTTTGCTTTCGCAATTTTCGCTTGAAGCATTTGCAGGTACTCGCAAAATGTGCGCTTCGGCATAACATTGTACGCGCTATGAACAGTACAAGCAGAAAGGACGAGCTCGCAAAGGAACCCAAGATGGAAGCTTTGCGGTTCAACTTACTTGATTGCGCAGATTCAGTTCTATCCAACTCGAAATTGTACTGTTTTGTTTGGTTGACTATAGTGTAGCAGGGCAGGCACTATAGGAGTACAATTTAGGTGAAGGTTTGATGTTGTTTGTCTGTATCTGCATGCTACAGGGCCAGGGGAAACCAGCGGAACCAGCATTTGGCTGGTTGGGCAAAGACAAAACAGGTTCTGTTTTTAGGACCTGAACCTGGTTGTTGTTTTCCCAGGTTGGAAAAACAGAACCAGAGGTTGTTCACCAACCTATCACCTGCTATTTTGTCCAGCCAGGTTGGTTCTGTTGCTTGGAATTATTTGGGATCATCCCTGGTTGTTCCCAGGTTGATTCCCAAGGTCCTTGCTAGCTAGAGCTATTTATTCCTTCTCTGTTTGTACCTGAATATAGTGAAATTGATTCAAGCGAATTCCTTCCTTGCTGGAATTTCTTTTCTACGCGGTGCGACGGCGAAATGCTACCCGAGTCAACGCTAGTACGCTAGCACTCCAACGCTAGGCTAACGCTGTCCGAGCCATAACTTCGTAATGGCAGAACTTTTCGCGAGGCAACTTGGCTTATTTTAAAGCTCTTAGAGTGAGCTTCGATATAGGAAATTCTCAGCTTAATCCGGTCGACGGTCTGCACGATACGCTGCGCGACGTTCAAGGTACTCTTGCTGTTTTGACTAAGTCCCTCTTGATCCCTCTCTCTACAAACTCGGACCCGAGGATAGGGGCTGGTCTTGTACCAGGCACCCAAGGACCCTTGGAGGTGACCCCGAGGAGAGGTTTTAAGTGTGATAAAGTCTTAATAGCTTGAGTTTATTAGGCCCTTACACCTACACGAAGGGGCCGCGAGGGGCCTCAAAGGGCGGCGACGAGGCCGGTAGGAGCGGCTACGGGGCCGCTAGAGGCGGCGACGGGGCCGATAGGGGCGGCGACAGGGCCCATAGGGGCGGCGACGGGGCCGCTAAGGGCGGCGACAGGGCCGCAAAGGGGCCGAGAGGGGCCTCGAAGGGCGGCGACGGGGCCGCTAGGGGCGGCGACGGGGCCACGAAGGCGCCGCCAGGGGCCTAGAGGGGGCGGCAATGGGGCCGCAAAGGACGACGTGAGGGGGGCCGTGAGAGGCGACGTGAGGGCGGCCATCGGGGCGCGCCTCGGGCAGGGGCGACTCGCGCTCCAGTCAGGAAAAAAAAATTAGTGGTGGGCCCTGAGAAGCGTTCCCACTAGGGAACGTGCTCTATACCATGTGAAGAAATGAGGAAGGAATGCATGAACTAGAAAGCAGGTGGGTACAGGTAGGAAAACCTAAAAGTGTTGTACCCCATATTGTCTACCCCACTACATGTGAGTATTGAAACAAGAATGAATGAACTATGAAACAGTTGGGTACAAGTACTAACCCTAATTGGGTTGTACCCCATATGGGCTACCCCACTACAGCCTACACAAAAGCATAAGCTATAATGTTCTGACACACCCCCATAGGCAAAGTGGGGGAGAACAAGCGGTCACAAGATCAGTCAAGCAAATCAAAACAAAGCAAGCTCAGGGTGGATCGCAAAGTCACCACACATTCCGAGCACAAATTCAAGGCCACAAGGCCAGTTCACATGCAGGAGTACATATATATGTAGAAAGCTAGACAAGCAAGAGCATGTGTATATATATGTAACAGTACAAGTAAGGTCAATAGTTGAGCAAGTGAGGCAAGACAGGCACAAGACCAAGCTGAGTACAGAAACGCTGATGATCACAAGGCGGAAGGGCCTTGGTGAACATATCAGCAGTGTTGGCCTGAGAGGCTACGTACGCAAGACGCAGCTGACCACGCTGCTGCAGCTCACGAGCAAAGAAGTAGCGAAGAGCAATGTGCTTCATTTTGTGCTCCATTCTCTGCTCTCGACACAAGGCCAGCATGGCCTTGTTGTCTACGTACAGCACTGGAGGAGAACGAGGCACCTCTCCAAAGTAAGTCAGCAGGTGGGTGAGCCAGCGAAGCTCCTGTGCAGCCATGGCCCCGGCGTAGATCTCAGCCTCACAACTGGAGCCGAGAACAGAAGACGAGCGGGTAGCCCGCCACGAAACAGAGCCGGAACCAAGGCTGAAGGTGTAACCCTGTGACGACCGCTGCGTAGCCTGGTCGTCCGCCCAAGAAGCGTCTGCGTGCCCAGTGAGGACCACGGGACTCCGCCCTCCAAGCACAAGCCCCATGCCCGACGTACGGCACAAGTAGCGCAACACCCTCTTCGCTGCAGCCATGTGCTCCGGTCTGTGTCTCCCAGGAGAAACATAGCGTGCGAGAATGCTAAGAGGGTATGCAAGGTCAGTTCGAGTGCAGGTCACTAGGTACATGAGGCAGCCAACAAGCTCTGGGTACAGGCCACTCGACTCTACGGACTCATCCGAAGGCAGAGCTGAGAGCGAGTGACGAGTAGGCAGAGGAGTGGCCTGAGGCGAGGAGTACGTGAAGCCGAAACGCTGAAGGACCTGCTGCATGTTGGGTGCAAATTCACATTGCACGACATCCTGCCGTCTGTTTGTACGAGTATGTGTGTGCGAATGCATTTGCGTGTGAATGGTGTGTTTGTGTGTTTGTTTGCTTTCGCAATTTTCGCTTGAAGCATTTGCAGGTACTCGCAAAATGTGCGCTTCGGCATAACATTGTACGCGCTATGAACAGTACAAGCAGAAAGGACGAGCTCGCAAAGGAACCCAAGATGGAAGCTTTGCGGTTCAACTTACTTGATTGCGCAGATTCAGTTCTATCCAACTCGAAATTGTACTGTTTTGTTTGGTTGACTATAGTGTAGCAGGGCAGGCATTATAGGGGTACAATTTAGGTGAAGGTTGGATGTTGTTTGTCTGTATCTGCATGCTACAGGGCCAGGGGAAACCAGCGGAACCAGCATTTGGCTGGTTGGGCAAAGACAAAACAGGTTCTGTTTTTAGGACCTGAACCTGGTTGTTGTTTACCCAGGTTGGAAAAACAGAACCAGAGGTTGTTTACCAACCTACCACCTGCTGTTTTGTCCAGCCAGGTTGGTTCTGTTGCTTGGAATTATTTGGGCTCATCCCTGGTTCTTCCCAGGTTGATTCCCAAGGTCCTTGCTAGCTAGAGCTATTTATTCCTTCTCTGTTTGTACCTGAACATAGTGAAATTGACTCAAGCGAATTCCTTCCTTGCTGGAATTTCTTTTCTACGCGGTGCGACGGCGGAATGCTACCCGAGTCAACGCTAGTACGCTAGCACTCCAACGCTAGGCTAACGCTGTCCGAGCCATAACTTCGTAATGGCAGAACTTTTCGCGAGGCAACTTGGCTTATTTTAAAGCTCTTAGAGTGAGCTTCGATATAGAAAATTCTCAGCTTAATCCGATCGACGGTCTGCACGATACGCTGCGCGACGTTCAAGGTACTCTTGCTGTTTTGACTAAGTCCCTCTTGATCCCTCTCTCTACAAACTCGGACCCGAGGATAGGGGCTGGTCTTGTACCAGGCACCCAAGGACCCTTGGAGGTGACCTCGAGGAGAGGTTTTAAGTGTGATAAAGTCTTAATAGCTTGAGTTTATTAGGCCCTTACACCAACAAGCTGGTATCAGAGCTGCGTTATAGTGATCCTCGATATAGGTAGCTATGGCGGGCAACACCTCGGCGGTAGCTGGTGAATCTTCAGCCCAAGATCGTAGCGGCAGCCATGATTCTGGTGTTTCTGCGCCAAGGGGAGCGCGAACAAGCCAGGGCTCGCTGATCAAGGAGGTGCTGAAAAACTTCACCGTCGAGAAGTTCAATGGTGAGGGCTATGATGATTGGGCCTGGAAAATGCAACTTTATTTCCGTCAAATCGGATTGCTGAAACTAATGATTGGGGAGGAGCCTAGACCGAGTGACCCCGCCCTTCAAGAAGATTGGGACGAGCGCGCCTCGGCTGGCTACTACTTGATGTCGCAGAGTTTGGAGCTGAACCAGCGTCACCACGTCATGCACCTGCTGCCGGAGGTTGAGTGCGGTCCGAAGGCGTGGACGGTGTTGAAGGAGCTGCACGCCCCGACCTCCGTTGTTGCAACATTGATGCTGGAGAGGGAGCTGTCCGCGTTGTGCCTGAGCGAGGGAGAGCCGGTGCAACCTGTCCTGGACAAATTGCGCGACCTCTATGCGAAGTTGGCGACCGCAGGAATCACCTACCCGGAGCAAACAAAGTGCTTGAAGATGCTCTCGCTGCTGCCGGAATCGTGGCTTCAATTTACGAGCGGATTGAGCCTGCCGCAGAACCAGAGCTTGTGGACGCTCGAGTGGGTGCGGACGAAGATTCTGGAGGAGGACTTCCGTCGCCGCCAACTGAGGGGTGGAGACGACGGCAGCAGCGGCTACGGGATGCAAGGGAGCCGACGTGGCAAAGGACGTGGCTTCGGTGGTGCTGGACGCGGTGCAAAGAAAGACGACGACTCCAACGACCAACAAGGAGGTACCGGTTGGGGTCGCGGTGCGAAATCTGGACGTGGGGGCAAGTCGGGTGCTGGTGGCAAAATGAAAGGGAGTTGCTGGTATTGTGAGAAGGAAGGGCACCCCTGGTTTTTGTGCTATAAGAAACCCGATGGATGGACCCCCCAGAATCGTCACCAGGATGGCGGCGCGCGGAGGAACCAGAAAAACGGCGCCAACATGATCGCTGATTCGTCCGACAACAACCCGAAGGGCAACGGCGGTGCGGAGAAGAAGAAGGAGCGCACCGCGGGCCAATTCTTCCATATGGGAGACAAGGGGGAGCAAGGAGACGCATCTGCTAAGGCTGGAGCAGAGCTGCACCCCCTGGACTATTGGGTGTTGGACACAGGCGCTGCTTGGACAATGACGCCGCGCAAGGACCTGCTGGACGACGTACGCGCTGCACCGATTAATGAGGTGTGCTCTGCCTCTGGACACATGTTGAAGGTGGCTGGTGCGGGACGAGCTGCATTTAAGGGAGCGGATGGCAAGCCGGTGGTGCTGCACGACGTTCTCCTCGTCCCCGACCTGAAGGCCAACCTCATCTCCCTCCGTAAGCTTGGCAAGGCTGGGGTGAACACCAACACGGATGGGGCTCGCACTTATAAGGGGAAGCTGGGCAATCGGGTGCTTTGGGATCTGCACGAGAGCAAGGACGTGTACAGATCTATGTGGCAGCTGCCGGCGCTGGCGTGGCACGGTGGGGGGCAGGCTGGAGAGGGGTCTGCATCCCAGGGGGAGTGCAACGCCGTTGGAGGGGTTGGTGTGAAAGTGTCGGCCAGATCTGGGGAGACAGATTGGGCAACTGCACACCGACGTTTGGGGCATGTGGCAATGCCTTTGCTGAAGCAGCTGGAGAAGGATGGAGCCGTTAAGGGCTTAAAGCTGAACGGACAACCACCCGATGATAACTGTGAAATTTGCCTCCTTTCAAAGTTCACCCGTTTCCCCTTCCATAGTGTGGCTGGCAGGAGCAAAAAGCCGTTGGAGCTGGTCCACATGGACTTGGTGGGGCCGCTGCCGGTGCAAGGGCACAAGGGGGAGCGGTACTTCCTAACCATAGTGGATGACTGGAGCAGGCTAATGTGGGCGTATCCGCTGAAGCAGAAAGATCACGCCGCCTCCACGATTCGGGACGATTGGCTGCCGTTCGTGGAGAAGCAAGCGGAGTTTGTGGTGAAGCGGATTAGGACAGATCGGGGTGGTGAGTTCCTTGGAGCTGAGATGACGGCCTGGCTCAAGAAGCAGGGCATCCAGAGGGAGCTGACCACGGCTTACACCCCACAGTCTAACGGTGTAGCAGAACGGGCGAACCGGACAATTCTGGAGACAGCTAGGGCGCTGCTAATAGAATCTGGGCTGGGCAACTCCATGTGGCCCCATGCTGTTCGGCACGCTACCGTCGCTAGGAACAGGGTACTCACAAAGGTTGGGGATGACTCGTGGGTGCCGTTGGAGAGGTGGCTTGGGAGGAAGCCGCCGGTGGACATGCTGAGGGTGTTCGGTTGCATGGCAGTCGCCCACGTTCCCAAGACCTACCGCAGTAAGTTGGGGGCGAGTGCAATCTGGTGTGTGCATTTGGGGCTGGCTGCTGAGAGCAAGGGATGGCTGCTGTGGGAGCCTTCCAAGGGTGTGTTGTTTGACAGCAGGGATGTGAAGTTTGTTGAGGGCATGATGTATGGGAGCTGGGAGAAACAGCCGGAGGCCAGGGTGTCCCAGCAGATGGAGCAGATTACCATGCAGCTGGACCTGACTCCTAGTGTGTGGGAGGAGGGAGAGGAGGCAGCTGCAGAGGGTGGTGATAAAGAGAAGGTGCAGGAGGCACCTGCTGGTGGAGGTGATGGTGTGGAGATTAGCGGTAGCACTAGTGGAGCTGCTGGATCCGAGGGAGGAGAGCAGCAGCAGGGGAAAACTAAGAAGCCGAAGGGTGTCGTTATGAAGGGATGGGAGACACCCGTCTCCAGGCCAGGACGTACCCGTATGGCTACTAAGAAGCTGACTGCAGGAGCTGATGTAGCGGAGCAGCAGCTTGGGACCGAGGAGGCATTGCTGATTCTACCGCATGGCTATGACCCGGATGAGGAGGATAAACCTGCGTACTGTTTTCTTGCCCCTGCACCAGAGGAACCAGCTAGCATGGAGGAGGCATTAGCTGGACCAGATAGGGACAAATGGCTAGCTTCTAGGGATGCTGAGTACCAGAGCCTGCTGGAGAATGGGACTTGGGAACTAGTGGTGCTGCCTGAGGGAAAGAAAGCGGTACAATGCAAGTGGGTGCTAAGGATCAAGACTGACGACAAGGGGCAGGTCACCATCTACAAGAGTAGGTTGGTGGCTAAGGGGTTTATGCAGAAGGAGAAGCGGGACTTCAATGAGATCTTTGCTCCCACTGCCAAACCCCCTACCCTTCGTGTCTTGTTGGCAGATGCAGCCGTTAGCGGGAAGTTCATTATCCAGATGGACATATCAACGGCATTTCTCAACGGGATTTTAGAGGAGGAGGTGTTCATGACGCAGCCACCTGGGTATGAGGATGGTACGGGCAGGGTGTGCAAGCTGAAAAAGTCCATCTACGGCTTGAAGCAGGCGCCACGCTGCTGGTACCAGAAGTTGGCAGCTGTTTTAGAGGAGATGGGATTCAGGACCAGCAGCTGTGATGAGAGCCTCTTTCTCAAGGGGGAGGGGGAGAAGCTGGTGCTGTTTCTGGTCTATGTGGACGACATTCTTCTCTTTAGCAGCAGCATGAAGGAGATCCAGAAGGTGCAGCAGCAGCTGATGGAGAACTTCAAGTGCAAGAACCTTGGGGAGGTAAAGTACTACCTCGGGATGCACGTGGAGAGGGATCTGGATCACAGGTGGTTGAAGCTGCACCAGGAGAAGTTCATCAAGGAGCTTGGGGAGAAGTATGGAATTGAGAATGAGCGCAAGGTTGCAACTCCCCTGCCAGCAGAATTCAAGCTTGTGAAAGCTGCAGAGGATGAAGGGGTTGAAGCCGAGGAGCAGCAGCAATTTCAGTCCTTGGTGGGCAGCCTCTTGTATGCAGCAGTTCACACGAGACCCGACATCTCTTTCTCGGTTGGGCAGCTGGCTAGGGTAGTGCAGAATCCATCAGAGGAGCAGGTGGATGCAGCTGAGCGTGTGGTGAAGTATCTGAACTCTCACCCAAGCATTGGAGTTCAATACTCCGCATCTGCACAGGTGAAGCAGAAAGGGGTTGAGGTGCTGAAAGAGAAGGGGGAGAGGCTTGGAGAAGGCAAGCTTTTTTCTCACTTGCTTTACTGATGCTACGTGGGCCTCTGAGAAGGAGGATTCCTCATCTGTGGGAGGATACATCTGCGTAGTTGGGGGAGGACCGGTTAGTTGGAGGTCAAAGAAGCAGACGGAGACAGCACTCTCTTCCGTGGAATCAGAGTACATGGCGATGTTCCATGGGGTGAAGGAGGTGATTTGGCTGAGGAGGCTGTTGGAGGAGATTGGCCAGGAGCAAAAGGTTGCTACGCCGCTGTTTTGTGATAGCAAGGGAGCTCTTGGGATGGCCAGGAACGCTGTGCTTCATGGGCTGAATAAGCACATGCGTATCAAGTGGCACTGGCTGCGTAAGGAGGTGAAGAGGGGGACGGTGAATCCGATCTACATCAAGACTCACCAGCAGCCAGCAGACTTCCTCACCAAGAGGCTTGCGGATGAGTCTCATTGGCGTTGTGTGCGCATGAGTGGAATGAGCATGAACTAGTATGGAATGATGGGGATGCAGCCGGCAGGCTGAGGGGGAGTGTGTTGGGTGCAAATTCACATTGCACGACATCCTGCCGTCTGTTTGTACGAGTATGTGTGTGCGAATGCATTTGCGTGTGAATGGTGTGTTTGTGTGTTTGTTTGCTTTCGCAATTTTCGCTTGAAGCATTTGCAGGTACTCGCAAAATGTGCGCTTCGGCATAACATTGTACGCGCTATGAACAGTACAAGCAGAAAGGACGAGCTCGCAAAGGAACCCAAGATGGAAGCTTTGCGGTTCAACTTACTTGATTGCGCAGATTCAGTTCTATCCAACTCGAAATTGTACTGTTTTGTTTGGTTGACTATAGTGTAGCAGGGCAGGCATTATAGGGGTACAATTTAGGTGAAGGTTGGATGTTGTTTGTCTGTATCTGCATGCTACAGGGCCAGGGGAAACCAGCGGAACCAGCATTTGGCTGGTTGGGCAAAGACAAAACAGGTTCTGTTTTTAGGACCTGAACCTGGTTGTTGTTTACCCAGGTTGGAAAAACAGAACCAGAGGTTGTTTACCAACCTACCACCTGCTGTTTTGTCCAGCCAGGTTGGTTCTGTTGCTTGGAATTATTTGGGCTCATCCCTGGTTCTTCCCAGGTTGATTCCCAAGGTCCTTGCTAGCTAGAGCTATTTATTCCTTCTCTGTTTGTACCTGAACATAGTGAAATTGACTCAAGCGAATTCCTTCCTTGCTGGAATTTCTTTTCTACGCGGTGCGACGGCGGAATGCTACCCGAGTCAACGCTAGTACGCTAGCACTCCAACGCTAGGCTAACGCTGTCCGAGCCATAACTTCGTAATGGCAGAACTTTTCGCGAGGCAACTTGGCTTATTTTAAAGCTCTTAGAGTGAGCTTCGAAATAGAAAATTCTCAGCTTAATCCGATCGACGGTCTGCACGATACGCTGCGCGACGTTCAAGGTACTCTTGCTGTTTTGACTAAGTCCCTCTTGATCCCTCTCTCTACAAACTCGGACCCGAGGATAGGGGCTGGTCTTGTACCAGGCACCCAAGGACCCTTGGAGGTGACCCCGAGGAGAGGTTTTAAGTGTGATAAAGTCTTAATAGCTTGAGTTTATTAGGCCCTTACACCAACACTGCACCATGTGTGACTGAGTCAGGGTAATGGTGCGCTGTGCTCTGTCCCGGGTGATCAGCAAGCCAAGGTAGCTGCGCAGTTCACCCAGGTCTGTGCCCGTGTGTCTCTTCTGCAGCTCGGACTTCACGTGGGCGAGTCCAGCAGTGTCAGCTGTGGCAAAGACCAAGTCCTTGACGTACAAGAGGATGTAGAACGGCGGCAAAGAAGTGTCGGTGACGGGTCAGCAGTAGAGGGAGCAAACCCAAGAGCCGCAAGCGTATCCTCAGTGTGTCGTGCCACTCACGCGGTGCCTGGCGGATACCGTAGACTGGCCGCCGGAGGCTCCACTGGGTGCCAGGAGGAAAAGTCCCAGTGAAGCCAAGTGGGCGGCGCAGTCAGATCTCCTCGTGCAGGCTACCGTGCAAGAAAGTAGTGCTGAAGTCAAGAGAATGAAGCTCGTAGTCGCGCTGAGCGGCTATGTGCAGCAGCACCCAAAGAGTAGTCATCTTCGGGGTGGGAGAGAAGGTCTGAAAGTAGTCAAATCCCTGCCGCTGACTGAAGCCACGAGCCACGTACCGCGCCATGAAGACAAGCGGAGAACCCGGCGGCCGCTTCACCCTGAAAATCCACATGCCACTGACGATGTTCGCCCCAGGTGGGGGAACCTCGTCAACGTAGGTGTTTCTGTAGTCAAGAAGCCATCTCTGCGTCCATAGCTGCCTGCCACTGAGAGGAGTAGTGACCCTCTATCGCCTCCGCGTAAGAGCGCGGAGTCGGGATGTCAAGTGCATCCGGGTCTCCCTCAGGGGTAAGCAGTACGGACACGAGATGAGGTGAAGCAGCAGCCACGCACTGGAACTCCTCCTGCCTGTCCTCAAGGACGTGCGTGCCAAGGGCACACTCACCCCCGACGGACGGAGGACAGACAGACTCAGACTCAGCGACAAGACTAGCAGCGTAGTCTAGACGACAGCAAGCAGCAAACTCAACGAGCTCGGCAACTAGGGCAGACGCAGCAGTGGACTCAAAAGAAGAGTCAGTGACGAGAGTAGCAAGGAGACGCGTGACAGTAGGACAAGCAGCATGAAGAGAGTCCGACTCCGGGTCGGCAAGAGCAGGAAGAGAAGACTCTGGAGGAGAAGGCAAAGGGGCACGCAGAGGAGCAGTGGACGCAGACTCACGACGCTCAGCAAGACCTCTAGTAGGACCAGTGTAGGGAGACGGAGCAGGCAGTGGGGAGGCCGGTTGTAACTGTAACTGCGACGGGACAGGCTGTGGACACTCTAAGGGAGGAGGAGGACCAGTAGAAGACGGAAAACTAAGAACCTGCTGAAGGAGCGGAACGAAGTACGGCCGAGGCCGCGCGGCGACTCCAGACACAGCGGGGACAGCATCAGCACCAGTAGTAGCTCCAGCTCCAGTACCTCCAGAAGCACCAGTAGTACCCCCAGCAGGACCGCCTCTAGGACCGACAGCAGTAGCCTCCGCGCCAACACCCGCAGCAGCTCAAGCTCCAGAAGTACCCGCAGGCCAAGCAGCTCCAGTACTCCCAGTACAAGCATTTCCGGGACCCGTGGCACCAGCTCCCTCAGCAGCAACAGAACCTCCAGTACCCACCAACCTCCAGCTCCAGCACCTCGCCTCCAGCACCGGGCAAACCACTCACGCAGCTTTTGTGGAGAGAGTGGCTCCCGGCGAGACGAAGCACCCGGAGAACCGCCAGGCACAGCACCAGCAGGCCCAGCTCCCTCAGGCTCCGCACCCCCAGGCTCAGTACCTCCAGGCGTAGCACCCCCAGGCTCAGCACCTCCAGGCGTAGCACCCCCAGGCTCAGCACCCCCAGGCTCAGCACTCCCAGGCGTAGCACCCCCAGGCTTAGCACCCCCAGACTCAGCACCCCCAGGCTCAGCACCCCCAGTCGTCGCACCCACACGCTCAGCACCCCCAGAGTCAGCACCCCCAGGCTCAGCACCCTCAACAGCACCAGAGTCACCAGCGACCTCGACAGACTCAACAGCGTCTACCTGGGACACACCTGAACGGGCAGGACCCTGAGGGGGGAGGGGGTCTACCGGGGGGGGATTTGGTACAAGGAAGAGCGGTGGCCGGGGGAGGGACGGAGTGCGGTAGGGGAAGAGACGGTAGTAGGGGACCGACTCGTCGAACGTGACGTCTTGGGAGGACAGAACACGGCGAGAGGTGGGGTGGTAGAAGTGCCACCCTGGCGCGTTAGGGGGGAAACCCAGGAAGACGCAAGGAGCAGCACGAGGGGACAGCTTGTCCGCAGACAAGTCGCGGACAAACGCCCGAGATCCCCAGACACGGAACGCACACGCATCGCCAACCTTCCCCGTCCACAGCAAAGCTGGGGAGGTCTCCGGCATGGAGACCCTGGGCTGAAGGTTGATCTGATGCGCCGCGTACCGAACCGCAAACGGCCACAGAAAATGGGGGGCAGCCGCATGCATCATGGACGTACGGGCGACGTCCATGACCATGCCAATGCGGCGCTCAGCAATCCCATTTTGCAGTGGAGAGTCCAAAAGCGTGAAGGTCTGGCGGATGCCTCGTGCACAACATTAGGCTCGCAGAAGGCCAGAGGAGAACTCTCCGCCTCTGTCAGAGTGCAGACGCAGAACAGGAAAGTCCGAGCCGAACACCTGACCCGACCCAGCTACCTGACCAGACGCAGTGACAGGAGGAGACTCAGTGGTCAGTGTGTATAGGCTCGACCTCGGCCGACGTGTAAACGTGGCCAGGTGTCGGCCTGTCCGAGCGTCCGTGCAGTGGGTCACCCGCTGACTCGCAGGAGTGAACTGGTGAACCCCCGCATCCTGTAGGTCAGCACCACTCACCAATTTCGTAGAGAACGAGGGGAGGTAAAGACCAGACAGGGTGCCAGAGGGGGCCGTCAGACACGGGAGGACAGTGGAGAAGTGAGCAAGGATAGGACCCCCAGAGGGGTCTGCCAGAAAGACACCAACTGGCCGACCAAGCGGCGTGAGTGTGGTGCGGTCTCGAAAGAAGGAGCGAGAAGCCCCCGAGTCAAGTGTGAAGGTGTGGGAGGCCGAAGCCGACGCAGTACCTGAGAGCGCAGACTCACCAGTACCGGAGGAAGCAGACGCACTAGCACCTAGAGCAGCAGCCTCTCTAGCACCTAGAGCAGCAGCCTCACCAGCACCTAGAGCAGCAGTCTCAATGCCCGGGTCAGGCGGGAAACACCGGTAACAGTCCCCCTCATCACTAATAGTCACAGCATACATGGCAGCAAGAATAGCATCAAAGTCAAGATCAAAGATAGCTACGCCCGCCCTAGACAGCTCACCCCAGCGGGGGATCTCCGTGGCCTCCGGAAACTGGTGACGCCAAGCGTCCATCAGGCGGCCAAAGCAGCGCTGGGTGGGGTGCGCACCCCCACACTGCTCACCCGTGCGGTCGCCGGTGCGGAGGACGTAGGTGCACGGACCAGTACCCCCACCCCGCTGGAGTGCAGTGTACCACTCACGGAGCTGCAGAGGGGGGGGGATGTCACGAGTGCGCTGCTGCTGTTGTTGGCGCTGACCACCACCGTAGCCGACCCTCGACGCAGCGCCACCCCAACCAGCTCCACCTCCTCCGCCACTGCCTCCTCCACCGCCGCCACCCGCGCCACCTCCGCTCCCACCGCCACCGCCGCTGCCTCCGCCTCTACTGTCGCCACCGACACCTCCAACCCCGCCACCACCCCCACCGCCACCCCCACCCCCTCTGCTGCCTCCACCGCCGCCTCTACCGCCCCCGCTAGCTCCTCCAGCGCCCCTGCCCCCGTTGCCCTTGCCGGGGCGGCGTCTCCCGCTAGGGGTAGACGCCGCACCGACCGACTCAAGCCCAACGAGGTCGGCCGCAGCAGCAGAGGCAACAGAGGGCAAAAGGGGGGAGGGGGAACACCCCTCAAAGATGGGGGTGCGCGGGTCACCACGAGAGGCTCCTACAGCGACTATGCTCTTCTCCGCTGCTAAGAGGGCCTTCTTGAGGAGGTCAACAGTGAGAGTGGTGGGATAGAGTGAGAGGAAGTGGTCCCTGACTACGCGAAGGGAGTCAGGGAGGCGGGTGACTATGTAGTAGAGAGTGATGTACATTGGGGGGGGGTTCTTGGCGCAGAACTCAGCAGGAAGCGCAGCGCGGTAGCGAGTGTCACTAGTGCGGAGGTGCGTAATGAGGTCAGCGACTGTGGGAAAGGCAGCAAGGTCAGGAAAGAGGTACGGTAGCATGAGGTGGCTCAGTGCAGTAGTGGCAGGGGAGGAGTAGCGTGTAACTACAGCGGCGTACAAGGTCTGAGCACTCTTGTACTAGCTAAAGTGCGCACGCTCAGAGGTAGGCAGGTGGCGACGCACAGCAAGACGTGCAGCAGCATCGCGCGTGGCCCACTGTGAGCGAACAGTGGCGTCAGCATCAGCAGCAGGGGCAGGAGAGGCACCAGAGATGAGGTCAAAGAGAGAGAGACCGTCTGCCCTATCGCACTGTAAGGAAAGCTGCAGGTCATCTATCCAGACGTCAAAGTCAATGGCCCGACCCTCGGCGTCAAAAGCGAGGACACTAGGGGTAGCCATGACAGCAGTAGACTAGCAGCGCAAATAGTAGGGTGAGGGCAGTGCTGTGAAAAGAGGCGCTACTCTTACCGGACAGGGCGGCTCGGGCGGCTCGGCTGCAGGGCGACTCGGCGACTGGGCAGCTCGGCGGCTCGACTGCTGGGCGGCTCGGCGGCTCGGCTGCTGGGCGGCTCGGCTGCTTGGCGGCTCGGCGGCTCGGCTGCTCGGCTGCTGGGGGGCTCGGTTGCTGGGCGGCTCGGCGGCTGGGGGGCTCGGCTGCTGGGCGGCTCGGCTGGTGGGCGGTCCGGCGGGGCCGCTGAGAGGGCAGCGTCCGGGGCCGCTGGGAGGAGGCGGCGGGGCCGCTGAGAGGAGGCGGCGGGGCCGCAAAGGTAGGTGGCGGGGCCGGTGGTAGGTTGCGGGGCCGCAGCTAGGTGGCGGGGCCGCAGGTAGGCGCCGGGGCCGCACAGGTAGGTGGCGGGGCCGCGGGTAGGTGGCGGGGCCGCAGGAAGGTGCGGGGCCGCTGGTAGGTGGCGGGGCCGCAGGTAGGTGGCGGAGCCAGCAGGTTGGCGCCGGGGCCGCACAGGTAGGTGGCGGGGCCGCGGGTAGGTGGCGGGGCCGCAGGTAGGTGGCGGGGCCGCTGGTAGGTGGCGGGGCCGCAGGTAGTTGGCGGGGCCAGCAGGTAGGCGCCGGGGCCGCACAGGTAGGTGGCGGGGCCGCGGGTAGGTGGCGGGGCTGCAGGTAGGTGGCGGGGCTGCTGGTAGGTGGCGGGGCCGCAGGTAGGTGGCAGGGCCGCTGGTAGGTGGCGGGGCCGCAGGTAGGAGGCGGGGCCGCAGGTAGGCGCCGGGGCCGGTAAGGGCGGCGTTAGGGCCGCAGGGCGGCGCGAGGGCCGCTGGGTAGGCGATGGGGCCGCAGGGCGGCGGATCGGGGCCGGGAAAGGGCGGCGCGATGGCCGCGGGGTAGGGGACGAGGCCGCAGGGCGGCGGGTCAGGGCCAGGAAGGGCGGCGCGAGGGCCGCAAGGCAGGTGACGGGGCCGCTAGGGCGGCGCGACGGGTGGAGAAAAGGGGGAGCGCGACTCGGGCTAGGGCTGAGCGCGCTCCGGGCAGGAAAAAAAATGTCGAATTGGTGGGCCCTAGGAACAGTTCCCACGAGGGAACCCGCTCGATACCATGTGAGAATTGAAACGAGAATGAATGAACTATGAAACAGTTGGGTACAAGTACTAACCCTAATTGGGTTGTACCCTATATGGGCTACCCCACTACAGCCTACACAAAAGCATAAGCTATAATGTTCTGACACTACAACCTACACAGACTATAGCATATGAGTTTGAGAGAAAGTGTACAGCAACATCCTGTACAATTGCGAACCTATACAAGAAGCATACAGCTACACCATCACGTTCATCGACGCCGCCACTCGCTATGTCTGGCATCTCAACCTTCCAAGCCGCGACATGGCCTTCGTTGCCTGGCTCCCAGTAGCAGAACGGGAATTAGGAGTTAAGCTAAAGAGCTTCCAGTCTGACGAGGGGGGAGAATACACCTCATAGAGGTTCAAGTAGTACTTGGCAGAGAGAGGAATCAAGCGGCTCATCTCTCTTCCCTACGCCCACCAACAGCAAGGCGTAGCAGAAAGGATGAACAGGACTCTCCAGAACACCATGCGCAAGCTGCTACGTGGCATGCGGCTACCCAACCACCAATGGCCTGAAGCAATGGACCACGCTGTCATGCTGCACAACTTGCTCTCGTCATCATCGCTCCCGAACAACGCATCACCGCACCTGCTGTGGACAGGAAAACAAGGCAGCACAAAAATGTTTCGGCTGCATGGTGTTGGTGTAAGGGCCTAATAAACTCAAGCTATTAAGACTTTATCACACTTAAAACCTCTCCTCGGGGTCACCTCCAAGGGTCCTTGGGTGCCTGGTACAAGACCAGCCCCTATCCTCGGGTCCGAGTTTGTAGAGAGAGGGATCAAGAGGGACTTAGTCAAAACAGCAAGAGTACCTTGAACGTCGCGCAGCGTATCGTGCAGACCGTCGATCGGATTAAGCTGAGAATTTCCTATATCGAAGCTCACTCTAAGAGCTTTAAAATAAGCCAAGTTGCCTCGCGAAAAGTTCTGCCATTACGAAGTTATGGCTCGGACAGCGTTAGCCTAGCGTTGGAGTGCTAGCGTACTAGCGTTGACTCGGGTAGCATTCCGCCGTCGCACCGCGTAGAAAAGAAATTCCAGCAAGGAAGGAATTCGTTTGAGTCAATTTTACTATATCCAGGTACAAACAGAGAAGGAATAAATAGTTCTAGCTAGCAAGGACCTTGGGAATGAACCTGAGAACAACCAGGGATCATCCCAAATAATTCCAAGCAACAGAACCAACCTGGCTGGACAAAATAGCAGGTGATAGGTTGGTGAACAACCTCTGGTTCTGTTTTTCCAACCTGGGAAAACAACAACCAGGTTCAGGTCCTAAAAACAGAACCTGTTTTGTCTTTGCCCAACCAGCCAAATGCTGGTTCCGCTGGTTTCCCCTGGCCCTGTAGCATGCAGATACAGACAAACAACATCCAACCTTCACCTAAATTGTACCCCTATAGTGCCTGCCCTGCTACACTATAGTCAACCAAACAAAACAGTACAATTTCGAGTTGGATAGAACTGAATCTGCGCAATCAAGTAAGTTGAACCGCAAAGCTTCCATCTTAGGTTCCTTTGCGAGCTCGTCCTTTCTGCTTGTACTGTTCATAGCGCGTACAATGTTATGCCGAAGCGCACATTGTGCGAGTACCTGCAAATGCTTCAAGCGAAAATTGCGAAAGCAAACAAACACACAAACATACCATTCACACGCAAATGCATTCGCACACGCATACTCGTACAAACAGACGGCAGGATGTCGTGCAATGTGAATTTGCACCCAACACACTCCCCCTCAGCCTGCCGGCTGCATCCCCATCATTCCATACTAGTTCATGCTCATTCCACTCATGCGCACACAACGCCAATGAGACTCATCCGCAAGCCTCTTGGTGAGGAAGTCTGCTGGCTGCTGGTGAGTCTTGATGTAGATCGGATTCACCGTCCCCCTCTTCACCTCCTTACGCAGCCAGTGCCACTTGATACGCATGTGCTTGTTCAGCCCATGAAGCACAGCGTTCCTGGCCATCCCAAGAGCTCCCTTGCTATCACAAAACAGCGGCGTAGCAACCTTTTGCTCCTGGCCAATCTCCTCCAACAGCCTCCTCAGCCAAATCACCTCCTTCACCCCATGGAACATCGCCATGTACTCTGATTCCACGGAAGAGAGTGCTGTCTCCGTCTGCTTCTTTGACCTCCAACTAACCGGTCCTCCCCCAACTACGCAGATGTATCCTCCCACAGATGAGGAATCCTCCTTCTCAGAGGCCCACGTAGCATCAGTAAAGCAAGTAAGAAAAAGCTTGCCTTCTCCAAGCCTCTCCCCCTTCTCTTTCAGCACCTCAACCCCTTTCTGCTTCACCTGTGCAGATGCGGAGTATTGAACTCCAATGCTTGGGTGAGAGTTCAGATACTTCACCACACGCTCAGCTGCATCCACCTGCTCCTCTGATGGATTCTGCACTACCCTAGCCAGCTGCCCAACCGAGAAAGAGATGTCGGGTCTCGTGTGAACTGCTGCATACAAGAGGCTGCCCACCAAGGACTGAAATTGCTGCTGCTCCTCGGCTTCAACCCCTTCATCCTCTGCAGCTTTCACAAGCTTGAATTCTGCTGGCAGGGGAGTTGCAACCTTGCGCTCATTCTCAATTCCGTACTTCTCCCCAAGCTCCTTGATGAACTTCTCCTGGTGCAGCTTCAACCACCTGTGATCCAGATCCCTCTCCACGTGCATCCCGAGGTAGTACTTTACCTCCCCAAGGTTCTTGCACTTGAAGTTCTCCATCAGCTGCTGCTGCACCTTCTGGATCTCCTTCATGCTGCTGCTAAAGAGAAGAATGTCGTCCACATAGACCAGAAACAGCACCAGCTTCTCCCCCTCCCCCTTGAGAAAGAGGCTCTCATCACAGCTGCTGGTCCTGAATCCCATCTCCTCTAAAACAGCTGCCAACTTCTGGTACCAGCAGCGTGGCGCCTGCTTCAAGCCATAGATGGACTTTTTCAGCTTGCACACCCTGCCCGTACCATCCTCATACCCAGGTGGCTGCGTCATGAACACCTCCTCCTCTAAAATCCCGTTGAGAAATGCCGTTGATATGTCCATCTGGATAATGAACTTCCCACTAACGGCTGCATCTGCCAACAAGACACGAAGGGTAGGGGGTTTGGCAGTGGGAGCAAAGATCTCATTGAAGTCCCGCTTCTCCTTCTGCATAAACCCCTTAGCCACCAACCTACTCTTGTAGATGGTGACCTGCCCCTTGTCGTCAGTCTTGATCCTTAGCACCCACTTGCATTGTACCGCTTTCTTTCCCTCAGGCAGCACCACTAGTTCCCAAGTCCCATTCTCCAGCAGGCTCTGGTATTCAGCATCCCTGGAAGCTAGCCATTTGTCCCTATCTGGTCCAGCTAATGCCTCCTCTATGCTAGCTGGTTCCTCTGGTGCAGGGGCAAGAAAACAGTACGCAGGTTGATCCTCCTCATCCGGGTCATAGCCATGCGGTAGAATCAGCAATGCCTCCTCGGTCCCAAGCTGCTGCTCCGCTACATCAGCTCCTGCAGTCAGCTTCTTAGTAGCCATACGGGTACGTCCTGGCCTGGAGACGGGTGTCTCCCATCCCTTCATAATAACACCCTTCGGCTTCTTAGTTTTCCCCTGCTGCTGCTCTCCTCCCTCGGATCCAGCAGCTCCACTAGTGCTACCGCTAATCTCCACACCATCACCTCCACCAGCAGGTGCCTCCTGCACCTTCTCTTTATCACCACCCTCTGCAGCTGCCTCCTCTCCCTCCTCCCACACACTAGGAGTCAGGTCCAGCTGCATGGTAATCTGCTCCATCTGCTGGGACACCCTGGCCTCCGGCTGTTTCTCCCAGCGCCCATACATCATGCCCTCAACAAACTTCACATCCCTGCTGTCAAACAACACACCCTTGGAAGGCTCCCACAACAGCCATCCCTTGCTCTCAGCAGCCAGCCCCAAATGCACACACCAGATTGCACTCGCCCCCAACTTACTGCGGTAGGTCTTGGGGACGTGGGCGACTGCCATGCAACCGAACACCCGCAGCATGTCAACCGGCGGCTTCCTCCCAAGCCACCTCTCCAACGGCACCCACGAGTCATCCCCAACCTTTGTGAGTACCCTGTTCCTAGCGACGGTAGCGTGCCGAACAGCATGGGGCCACATGGAGTTGCCCAGCCCAGATTCTATGAGCAGCGCCCTAGCTGTCTCCAGAATTGTCCGGTTCGCCCGTTCTGCTACACCGTTAGACTGTGGGGTGTAAGCCGTGGTCAGCTCCCTCTGGATGCCCTGCTTCTTGAGCCAGGCTGTCATCTCAGCTCCAAGGAACTCACCACCCCGATCTGTCCTAATCCGCTTCACCACACACTCCGCTTGCTTCTCCACGAACGGCAGCCAATCGTCCCGAATCGTGGAGGCGGCGTGATCTTTCTGCTTCAGCGGATACGCCCACATTAGCCTGCTCCAGTCATCCACTATGGTTAGGAAGTACCGCTCCCCCTTGTGCCCTTGCACCGGCAGCGGCCCCACCAAGTCCATGTGGACCAGCTCTAACGGCTTCTTGCTCCTGCCAGCCACACTATGGAAGGGGAAACGGGTGAACTTTGAAAGGAGGCAAATTTCACAGTTATCATCGGGTGGTTGTCCGTTCAGCTTTAAGCCCTTAACGGCTTCATCCTTCTCCAGCTGCTTCAGCAAAGGCATTGCCACATGCCCCAAACGTCGGTGTGCAGTTGCCCAATCTGTCTCCCCAGATCTGGCCGACACTTTCACACCAACCCCTCCAACGGCGTTGCACTCCCCCTGGGATGCAGACCCCTCTCGAACCTGCCCCCCACCGTGCCACGCCAGCGCCGGTAGCTGCCACATGGATCTGTACACGTCCGTGCTCTCGTGCAGATCCCAAAGCACCCGATTGCCCAGCTTCCCCTTATAAGTGCGAGCCCCATCCGTGTTGGTGTTCACCCCAGCCTTGCCAAGCTTACGGAGGGAGATGAGGTTGGCCTTCAGGTCGGGGACGAGGAGAACGTCGTGCAGCACCACCGGCTTGCCATCCGCTCCCTTAAATGCAGCTCGTCCCGCACCAGCCACCTTCAACATGTGTCCAGAGGCAGAGCACACCTCATTAATCGGTGCAGCGCGTACGTCGTCCAGCAGGTCCTTGCGCGGCGTCATTGTCCAAGCAGCGCCTGTGTCCAACACCCAATAGTCCAGGGGGTGCAGCTCTGCTCCAGCCTTAGCAGATGCGTCTCCTTGCTCCCCCTTGTCTCCCATATGGAAGAATTGGCCCGCGGTGCGCTCCTTCTTCTTCTCCGCACCGCCGTTGCCCTTCGGGTTGTTGTCGGACGAATCAGCGACCATGTTGGCGCCGTTTTTCTGGTTCCTCCGCGCGCCGCCATCCTGGTGACGATTCTGGGGGGTCCATCCATCGGGTTTCTTATAGCACAAAAACCAGGGGTGCCCTTCCTTCTCACAATACCAGCAACTCCCTTTCATTTTGCCACCAGCACCCGACTTGCCCCCACGTCCAGATTTCGCACCGCGACCCCAACCGGTACCTCCTTGTTGGTCGTTGGAGTCGTCGTCTTTCTTTGCACCGCGTCCAGCACCACCGAAGCCACGTCCTTTGCCACGTCGGCTCCCTTGCATCCCGTAGCCGCTGCTGCCGTCGTCTCCACCCCTCAGTTGACGGCGACGGAAGTCCTCCTCTAGAATCTTTGTCCGCACCCACTCGAGTGTCCACGAGCTCTGGTTCTGCGGCAGGCTCAATCCGCTCGTGAATTGAAGCCACGATTCCGGCAGCAGCGAGAGCATCTTCAGGCACTTGGTCTGCTCCGGGTAGGTGATTCCCGCGATCGCCAACTTCGCGTAGAGGTCGCGCAATTTGTCCAGGACAGGTTGCACCGGCTCTCCCTCGCTCAGTCGCAACGCGGACAGCTCCCTCTCCAGCATCAATGTTGCAACAACGGAGGTCGGGGCGTGCAGCTCCTTCAACACGGTCCACGCCTTCGGACCGCACTCAACCTCCGGCAGCAGGTGCATGACGTGGTGACGCTGGTTCAGCTCCAAACTCTGCGACATCAAGTAGTAGCCAGCCGAGGCGCGCTCGTCCCAATCTTCCTGAAGGGCGGGGTCACTCGGTCTAGGCTCCTCCCCAATCATTAGTTTCAGCAATCCGATTTGACGGAAATAAAGTTGCATTTTCCAGGCCCAATCATCATAGCCCTCACCATTGAACTTCTCGACGGTGAAGTTTTTCAGCACCTCCTTGATCAGCGAGCCCTGGCTTGTTCGCGCTCCCCTTGGCGCAGAAACACCAGAATCATGGCTGCCGCTACGATCATGGGCTGAAGATTCACCAGCTACCGCCGAGGTGTTGCCCGCCATAGCTACCTATATCGAGGATCACTATAACGCAGCTCTGATACCAGCTTGTTGGTGTAAGGGCCTAATAAACTCAAGCTATTAAGACTTTATCACACTTAAAACCTCTCCTCGGGGTCACCTCCAAGGGTCCTTGGGTGCCTGGTACAAGACCAGCCCCTATCCTCGGGTCCGAGTTTGTAGAGAGAGGGATCAAGAGGGACTTAGTCAAAACAGCAAGAGTACCTTGAACGTCGCGCAGCGTATCGTGCAGACCGTCGATCGGATTAAGCTGAGAATTTCCTATATCGAAGCTCACTCTAAGAGCTTTAAAATAAGCCAAGTTGCCTCGCGAAAAGTTCTGCCATTACGAAGTTATGGCTCGGACAGCGTTAGCCTAGCGTTGGAGTGCTAGCGTACTAGCGTTGACTCGGGTAGCATTCCGCCGTCGCACCGCGTAGAAAAGAAATTCCAGCAAGGAAGGAATTCGCTTGAAGTCAATTTCACTATATTCAGGTACAAACAGAGAAGGAATAAAT
The DNA here is from genome assembly GCA_948144175.1 of Closterium sp. NIES-65. Lineage (NCBI taxonomy): Eukaryota > Viridiplantae > Streptophyta > Zygnematophyceae > Desmidiales > Closteriaceae > Closterium > Closterium sp. NIES-65. Next base: position 646 of record CANXME010001449.1, on the reverse strand, counting down.
AGCTCTAGCTAGCAAGGACCTTGGGAATCAACCTGGGAACAACCAGGGATGATCCCAAATAATTCCAAGCAACAGAACCTAACCTGGCTGGACAAAATAGCAGGTGATAGGTTGGTGAACAACCTCTGGTTCTGTTTTTCCAACCTGGGAAAACAACAACCAGGTTCAGGTCCTAAAAACAGAACCTGTTTTGTCTTTGCCCAACCAGCCAAATGCTGGTTCCGCTGGTTTCCCCTGGCCCTGTAGCATGCAGATACAGACAAACAACATCCAACCTTCACCTAAATTGTACCCCTATAGTGCCTGCCCTGCTACACTATAGTCAACCAAACAAAACAGTACAATTTCGAGTTGGATAGAACTGAATCTGCGCAATCAAGTAAGTTGAACCGCAAAGCTTCCATCTTGGGTTCCTTTGCGAGCTCGTCCTTTCTGCTTGTACTGTTCATAGCGCGTACAATGTTATGCCGAAGCGCACATTGTGCGAGTACCTGCAAATGCTTCAAGCGAAAATTGCGAAAGCAAACAAACACACAAACATACCATTCACACGCAAATGCATTCGCACACGCATACTCGTACAAACAGACGGCAGGATGTCGTGCAATGTGAATTTGCACCAACACATGGTACAGTACTGACCCCC
>CANXME010001448.1:0-22500 GCA_948144175.1 Closterium sp. NIES-65 | reverse complement strand
GCAAAAAGAGCTGGAATCTCGTCCCAAGGTATCTAGGATTGTGGCAAACACGATCGTGCTGGGCGGTCCAGGATCCGAGTAACATTGCTTCACATTTTATACCGGTACGGATTTCACAGCTTCCCGGGCTCACAAACGCCCTTATATGGGGACGGTTTTTTCATGCGGCGGGCCCGTTTGAAGGCAAAAAGAGCTGGAATCTCGTCCCAAGGTATCTAGGATTGTGGCAAACACGATCGTGCTGGGCGGTCCAGGATCCGAGTAACATTGCTTCACAATTTATACCGGTACGGATTTCGCAGCTTCCCGGGCTCACAAACGCCCTTATATGGGGACGGTTTTTCATGCGGCGGGCCCGTTTGAAGGCAAAAAGAGCTGGAATCTCGTCCCAAGGTATCTAGGATTGTGGCAAACACAATCGTGCTGGGCGGTCCAGGATCCGAGTAACATTGCTTCACATTTTATACCGGTACGGATTTCGCAGCTTCCCAGGCTCACAAACGCCCTTATATGGGGACGGTTTTTCATGCGGCGGGCCCGTTTGAAGGCAAAAAGAGGTGGAATCTCGTCCCAAGGTATCTAGGATTGTGGCAAACACGATCGTGCTGGGCGGTCCAGGATCCGAGTAAAATTGCTTCACATTTTATACCGGTACGGATTTCGCAGCTTCCCGGGCTCACAAACGCCCTTATATGGGGACGGTTTTTCATGCGGCGGGCCCGTTTGAAGGCAAAAAGAGCTGGAATCTCGTCCCAAGGTATCTAGGATTGTGGCAAACACGATCGTGCTGGGCGGTCCAGGATCCGAGTAACATTGCTTCACATTTTATACCGGTACGGATTTCGCAGCTTCCCGGGCTCACAAACGCCCTTATATGGGGACGGTTTTTCATGCGGCGGGCCCGTTTGAAGGCAAAAAGAGCTGGAATCTCGTCCCAAGGTATCTAGGATTGTGGCAAACACGATCGTGCTGGGCGGTCCAGGATCCGAGTAAAATTGCTTCACATTTTATACCGGTACGGATTTCGCAGCTTCCCGGGCTCACAAACGCCCTTATATGGGGACGGTTTTTCATGCGGCGGGCCCGTTTGAAGGCAAAAAGAGCTGGAATCTCGTCCCAAGGTATCTAGGATTGTGGCAAACACGATCGTGCTGGGCGGTCCAGGATCCGAGTAACATTGCTTCACATTTTATACCGGTACGGATTTCGCAGCTTCCCGGGCTCACAAACGCCCTTATATGGGGACGGTTTTTCATGCGGCGGGCCCGTTTGAAGGCAAAAAGAGCTGGAATCTCGTCCCAAGGTATCTAGGATTGTGGCAAACACAATCGTGCTGGGCGGTCCAGGATCCGAGTAACATTGCTTCACATTTTATACCGGTACGGATTTCGCAGCTTCCCAGACTCACAAACGCCCTTATATGGGGACGGTTTTTCATGCGGCGGGCCCGTTTGAAGGCAAAAAGAGGTGGAATCTCGTCCCAAGGTATCTAGGATTGTGGCAAACACGATCGTGCTGGGCGGTCCAGGATCCGAGTAAAATTGCTTCACATTTTATACCGGTACGGATTTCGCAGCTTCCCGGGCTCACAAACGCCCTTATATGGGGACGGTTTTTCATGCGGCGGGCCCGTTTGAAGGCAAAAAGAGCTGGAATCTCGTCCCAAGGTATCTAGGATTGTGGCAAACACGATCGTGCTGGGCGGTCCAGGATCCGAGTAACATTGCTTCACATTTTATACCGGTACGGATTTCGCAGCTTCCCGGGCTCACAAACGCCCTTATATGGGGACGGTTTTTCATGCGGCGGGCCCGTTTGAAGGCAAAAAGAGCTGGAATCTCGTCCCAAGGTATCTAGGATTGTGGCAAACACGATCGTGCTGGGCGGTCCAGGATCCGAGTAAAATTGCTTCACATTTTATACCGGTACGGATTTCGCAGCTTCCCGGGCTCACAAACGCCCTTATATGGGGACGGTTTTTCATGCGGCGGGCCCGTTTGAAGGCAAAAAGAGCTGGAATCTCGTCCCAAGGTATCTAGGATTGTGGCAAACACGATCGTGCTGGGCGGTCCAGGATCCGAGTAAAATTGCTTCACATTTTATACCGGTACGGATTTCGCAGCTTCCCGGGCTCACAAACGCCCTTATATGGGGACGGTTTTTCATGCGGCGGGCCCGTTTGAAGGCAAAAAGAGCTGGAATCTCGTCCCAAGGTATCTAGGATTGTGGCAAACACGATCGTGCTGGGCGGTCCAGGATCCGAGTAACATTGCTTCACATTTTATACCGGTACGGATTTCGCAGCTTCCCGGGCTCACAAACGCCCTTATATGGGGACGGTTTTTCATGCGGCGGGCCCGTTTGAAGGCAAAAAGAGCTGGAATCTCGTCCCAAGGTATCTAGGATTGTGGCAAACACGATCGTGCTGGGCGGTCCAGGATCCGAGTAAAATTGCTTCACATTTTATACCGGTACGGATTTCGCAGCTTCCCGGGCTCACAAACGCCCTTATATGGGGACGGTTTTTCATGCGGCGGGCCCGTTTGAAGGCAAAAAGAGCTGGAATCTCGTCCCAAGGTATCTAGGATTGTGGCAAACACGATCGTGCTGGGCGGTCCAGGATCCGAGTAACATTGCTTCACATTTTATACCGGTACGGATTTCGCAGCTTCCCAGACTCACAAACGCCCTTATATGGGGACGGTTTTTCATGCGGCGGGCCCGTTTGAAGGCAAAAAGAGCTGGAATCTCGTCCCAAGGTATCTAGCATTGTGGCAAACACGATCGTGCTGGGCGGTCCAGGATCCGAGTAAAATTGCTTCACATTTTATACCGGTACGGATTTCGCAGCTTCCCGGGCTCACAAACGCCCTTATATGGGGACGGTTTTTCATGCGGCGGGCCCGTTTGAAGGCAAAAAGAGCTGGAATCTCGTCCCAAGGTATCTAGGATTGTGGCAAACACGATCGTGCTGGGCGGTCCAGGATCCGAGTAACATTGCTTCACATTTTATACCGGTACGGATTTCGCAGCTTCCCAGACTCACAAACGCCCTTATATGGGGACGGTTTTTCATGCGGCGGGCCCGTTTGAAGGCAAAAAGAGGTGGAATCTCGTCCCAAGGTATCTAGGATTGTGGCAAACACGATCGTGCTGGGCGGTCCAGGATCCGAGTAAAATTGCTTCACATTTTATACCGGTACGGATTTCGCAGCTTCCCGGGCTCACAAACGCCCTTATATGGGGACGGTTTTTCATGCGGCGGGCCCGTTTGAAGGCAAAAAGAGCTGGAATCTCGTCCCAAGGTATCTAGGATTGTGGCAAACACGATCGTGCTGGGCGGTCCAGGATCCGAGTAACATTGCTTCACATTTTATACCGGTACGGATTTCGCAGCTTCCCGGGCTCACAAACGCCCTTATATGGGGACGGTTTTTCATGCGGCGGGCCCGTTTGAAGGCAAAAAGAGCTGGAATCTCGTCCCAAGGTATCTAGGATTGTGGCAAACACGATCGTGCTGGGCGGTCCAGGATCCGAGTAAAATTGCTTCACATTTTATACCGGTACGGATTTCGCAGCTTCCCGGGCTCACAAACGCCCTTATATGGGGACGGTTTTTCATGCGGCGGGCCCGTTTGAAGGCAAAAAGAGCTGGAATCTCGTCCCAAGGTATCTAGGATTGTGGCAAACACGATCGTGCTGGGCGGTCCAGGATCCGAGTAAAATTGCTTCACATTTTATACCGGTACGGATTTCGCAGCTTCCCGGGCTCACAAACGCCCTTATATGGGGACGTTTTTTCATGCGGCGGGCCCGTTTGAAGGCAAAAAGAGCTGGAATCTCGTCCCAAGGTATCTAGGATTGTGGCAAACACGATCGTGCTGGGCGGTCCAGGATCCGAGTAACATTGCTTCACATTTTATACCGGTACGGATTTCGCAGCTTCCCGGGCTCACAAACGCCCTTATATGGGGACGGTTTTTCATGCGGCGGGCCCGTTTGAAGGCAAAAAGAGCTGGAATCTCGTCCCAAGGTATCTAGGATTGTGGCAAACACGATCGTGCTGGGCGGTCCAGGATCCGAGTAAAATTGCTTCACATTTTATACCGGTACGGATTTCGCAGCTTCCCGGGCTCACAAACGCCCTTATATGGGGACGGTTTTTCATGCGGCGGGCCCGTTTGAAGGCAAAAAGAGCTGGAATCTCGTCCCAAGGTATCTAGGATTGTGGCAAACACGATCGTGCTGGGCGGTCCAGGATCCGAGTAACATTGCTTCACATTTTATACCGGTACGGATTTCGCAGCTTCCCAGACTCACAAACGCCCTTATATGGGGACGGTTTTTCATGCGGCGGGCCCGTTTGAAGGCAAAAAGAGCTGGAATCTCGTCCCAAGGTATCTAGCATTGTGGCAAACACGATCGTGCTGGGCGGTCCAGGATCCGAGTAAAATTGCTTCACATTTTATACCGGTACGGATTTCGCAGCTTCCCGGGCTCACAAACGCCCTTATATGGGGACGGTTTTTCATGCGGCGGGCCCGTTTGAAGGCAAAAAGAGCTGGAATCTCGTCCCAAGGTATCTAGGATTGTGGCAAACACGATCGTGCTGGGCGGTCCAGGATCCGAGTAACATTGCTTCACATTTTATACCGGTACGGATTTCGCAGCTTCCCGGGCTCACAAACGCCCTTATATGGGGACGTTTTTTCATGCGGCGGGCCCGTTTGAAGGCAAAAAGAGCTGGAATCTCGTCCCAAGGTATCTAGGATTGTGGCAAACACAATCGTGCTGGGCGGTCCAGGATCCGAGTAACATTGCTTCACATTTTATACCGGTACGGATTTCGCAGCTTCCCAGACTCACAAACGCCCTTATATGGGGACGGTTTTTCATGCGGCGGGCCCGTTTGAAGGCAAAAAGAGGTGGAATCTCGTCCCAAGGTATCTAGGATTGTGGCAAACACGATCGTGCTGGGCGGTCCAGGATCCGAGTAACATTGCTTCACATTTTATACCGGTACGGATTTCGCAGCTTCCCGGGCTCACAAACGCCCTTATATGGGGACGTTTTTTCATGCGGCGGGCCCGTTTGAAGGCAAAAAGAGCTGGAATCTCGTCCCAAGGTATCTAGGATTGTGGCAAACACGATCGTGCTGGGCGGTCCAGGATCCGAGTAAAATTGCTTCACATTTTATACCGGTACGGATTTCGCAGCTTCCCGGGCTCACAAACGCCCTTATATGGGGACGGTTTTTCATGCGGCGGGCCCGTTTGAAGGCAAAAAGAGCTGGAATCTCGTCCCAAGGTATCTAGGATTGTGGCAAACACGATCGTGCTGGGCGGTCCAGGATCCGAGTAACATTGCTTCACATTTTATACCGGTACGGATTTCGCAGCTTCCCAGACTCACAAACGCCCTTATATGGGGACGGTTTTTCATGCGGCGGGCCCGTTTGAAGGCAAAAAGAGCTGGAATCTCGTCCCAAGGTATCTAGGATTGTGGCAAACACGATCGTGCTGGGCGGTCCAGGATCCGAGTAAAATTGCTTCACATTTTATACCGGTACGGATTTCGCAGCTTCCCGGGCTCACAAACGCCCTTATATGGGGACGGTTTTTCATGCGGCGGGCCCGTTTGAAGGCAAAAAGAGCTGGAATCTCGTCCCAAGGTATCTAGGATTGTGGCAAACACGATCGTGCTGGGCGGTCCAGGATCCGAGTAACATTGCTTCACATTTTATACCGGTACGGATTTCGCAGCTTCCCGGGCTCACAAACGCCCTTATATGGGGACGTTTTTTCATGCGGCGGGCCCGTTTGAAGGCAAAAAGAGCTGGAATCTCGTCCCAAGGTATCTAGGATTGTGGCAAACACAATCGTGCTGGGCGGTCCAGGATCCGAGTAACATTGCTTCACATTTTATACCGGTACGGATTTCGCAGCTTCCCGGGCTCACAAACGCCCTTATATGGGGACGTTTTTTCATGCGGCGGGCCCGTTTGAAGGCAAAAAGAGCTGGAATCTCGTCCCAAGGTATCTAGGATTGTGGCAAACACGATCGTGCTGGGCGGTCCAGGATCCGAGTAACATTGCTTCACATTTTATACCGATACGGATTTCGCAGCTTCCCGGGCTCACAAACGCCCTTATATGGGGACGTTTTTTCATGCGGCGGGCCCGTTTGAAGGCAAAAAGAGCTGGAATCTCGTCCCAAGGTATCTAGGATTGTGGCAAACACGATCGTGCTGGGCGGTCCAGTATCTTACATTGCTTCACATTTTATACCGGTACGGATTTCACAGCTTCCCGGGCTCACAAACGCCCTTATATGGGGACGGTTTTTCATGCGGCGGGCCCGTTTGAAGGCAAAAAGAGCTGGAATCTCGTCCCAAGGTATCTAGGATTGTGGCAAACACGATCGTGCTGGGCGGTCCAGGATCCGAGTAAAATTGCTTCACATTTTATACCGGTACGGATTTCGCAGCTTCCCGGGCTCACAAACGCCCTTATATGGGGACGGTTTTTCATGCGGCGGGCCCGTTTGAAGGCAAAAAGAGCTGGAATCTCGTCCCAAGGTATCTAGGATTGTGGCAAACACGATCGTGCTGGGCGGTCCAGGATCCGAGTAACATTGCTTCACAATTTATACCGGTACGGATTTCGCAGCTTCCCGGGCTCACAAACGCCCTTATATGGGGACGGTTTTTCATGCGGCGGGCCCGTTTGAAGGCAAAAAGAGCTGGAATCTCGTCCCAAGGTATCTAGGATTGTGGCAAACACGATCGTGCTGGGCGGTCCAGGATCCGAGTAACATTGCTTCACAATTTATACCGGTACGGATTTCGCAGCTTCCCGGGCTCACAAACGCCCTTATATGGGGACGGTTTTTCATGCGGCGGGCCCGTTTGAAGGCAAAAAGAGCTGGAATCTCGTCCCAAGGTATCTAGGATTGTGGCAAACACGATCGTGCTGGGCGGTCCAGGATCCGAGTAACATTGCTTCACATTTTATACCGGTACGGATTTCGCAGCTTCCCGGGCTCACAAACGCCCTTATATGGGGACGGTTTTTCATGCGGCGGGCCCGTTTGAAGGCAAAAAGAGCTGGAATCTCGTCCCAAGGTATCTAGGATTGTGGCAAACACAATCGTGCTCGGCGGTCCAGGATCCGAGTAACATTGCTTCACATTTTATACCAGTACGGATTTCGCAGCTTCCCAGACTCACAAACGCCCTTATATGGGGACGGTTTTTCATGCGGCGGGCCCGTTTGAGGGCAAAAAGTGGTGGAATCTCGTCCCAAGGTATCTAGGATTGTGGCAAACACGATCGTGCTGGGCGGTCCAGGATCCGAGTAACATTGCTTCACATTTTATACCGGTACGGATTTCGCAGCTTCCCGGGCTCACAAACGCCCTTATATGGGGACGGTTTTTCATGCGGCGGGCCCGTTTGAAGGCAAAAAGAGCTGGAATCTCGTCCCAAGGTATCTAGGATTGTGGCAAACACGATCGTGCTGGGCGGTCCAGGATCCGAGTAACATTGCTTCACATTTTATACCGGTACGGATTTCGCAGCTTCCCGGGCTCACAAACGCCCTTATATGGGGACGGTTTTTCATGCGGCGGGCCCGTTTGAAGGCAAAAAGAGCTGGAATCTCGTCCCAAGGTATCTAGGATTGTGGCAAACACGATCGTGCTGGGCGGTCCAGGATCCGAGTAACATTGCTTCACATTTTATACCGGTACGGATTTCGCAGCTTCCCGGGCTCACAAACGCCCTTATATGGGGACGTTTTTTCATGCGGCGGGCCCGTTTGAAGGCAAAAAGAGCTGGAATCTCGTCCCAAGGTATCTAGGATTGTGGCAAACACAATCGTGCTGGGCGGTCCAGGATCCGAGTAACATTGCTTCACATTTTATACCGGTACGGATTTCGCAGCTTCCCGGGCTCACAAACGCCCTTATATGGGGACGTTTTTTCATGCGGCGGGCCCGTTTGAAGGCAAAAAGAGCTGGAATCTCGTCCCAAGGTATCTAGGATTGTGGCAAACACGATCGTGCTGGGCGGTCCAGGATCCGAGTAACATTGCTTCACATTTTATACCGATACGGATTTCGCAGCTTCCCGGGCTCACAAACGCCCTTATATGGGGACGTTTTTTCATGCGGCGGGCCCGTTTGAAGGCAAAAAGAGCTGGAATCTCGTCCCAAGGTATCTAGGATTGTGGCAAACACGATCGTGCTGGGCGGTCCAGTATCTTACATTGCTTCACATTTTATACCGGTACGGATTTCACAGCTTCCCGGGCTCACAAACGCCCTTATATGGGGACGGTTTTTCATGCGGCGGGCCCGTTTGAAGGCAAAAAGAGCTGGAATCTCGTCCCAAGGTATCTAGGATTGTGGCAAACACAATCGTGCTCGGCGGTCCAGGATCCGAGTAACATTGCTTCACATTTTATACCGGTACGGATTTCGCAGCTTCCCGGGCTCACAAACGCCCTTATATGGGGACGGTTTTTCATGCGGCGGGCCCGTTTGAAGGCAAAAAGAGCTGGAATCTCGTCCCAAGGTATCTAGGATTGTGGCAAACACAATCGTGCTCGGCGGTCCAGGATCCGAGTAACATTGCTTCACATTTTATACCAGTACGGATTTCGCAGCTTCCCAGACTCACAAACGCCCTTATATGGGGACGGTTTTTCATGCGGCGGGCCCGTTTGAAGGCAAAAAGAGGTGGAATCTCGTCCCAAGGTATCTAGGATTGTGGCAAACACGATCGTGCTGGGCGGTCCAGGATCCGAGTAACATTGCTTCACATTTTATACCGGTACGGATTTCGCAGCTTCCCGGGCTCACAAACGCCCTTATATGGGGACGGTTTTTCATGCGGCGGGCCCGTTTGAAGGCAAAAAGAGCTGGAATCTCGTCCCAAGGTATCTAGGATTGTGGCAAACACGATCGTGCTGGGCGGTCCAGGATCCGAGTAACATTGCTTCACATTTTATACCGGTACGGATTTCGCAGCTTCCCGGGCTCACAAACGCCCTTATATGGGGACGGTTTTTCATGCGGCGGGCCCGTTTGAAGGCAAAAAGAGCTGGAATCTCGTCCCAAGGTATCTAGGATTGTGGCAAACACGATCGTGCTGGGCGGTCCAGGATCCGAGTAACATTGCTTCACATTTTATACCGGTACGGATTTCGCAGCTTCCCGGGCTCACAAACGCCCTTATATGGGGACGTTTTTTCATGCGGCGGGCCCGTTTGAAGGCAAAAAGAGCTGGAATCTCGTCCCAAGGTATCTAGGATTGTGGCAAACACAATCGTGCTGGGCGGTCCAGGATCCGAGTAACATTGCTTCACATTTTATACCGGTACGGATTTCGCAGCTTCCCGGGCTCACAAACGCCCTTATATGGGGACGTTTTTTCATGCGGCGGGCCCGTTTGAAGGCAAAAAGAGCTGGAATCTCGTCCCAAGGTATCTAGGATTGTGGCAAACACGATCGTGCTGGGCGGTCCAGGATCCGAGTAACATTGCTTCACATTTTATACCGATACGGATTTCGCAGCTTCCCGGGCTCACAAACGCCCTTATATGGGGACGTTTTTTCATGCGGCGGGCCCGTTTGAAGGCAAAAAGAGCTGGAATCTCGTCCCAAGGTATCTAGGATTGTGGCAAACACGATCGTGCTGGGCGGTCCAGTATCTTACATTGCTTCACATTTTATACCGGTACGGATTTCACAGCTTCCCGGGCTCACAAACGCCCTTATATGGGGACGGTTTTTCATGCGGCGGGCCCGTTTGAAGGCAAAAAGAGCTGGAATCTCGTCCCAAGGTATCTAGGATTGTGGCAAACACGATCGTGCTGGGCGGTCCAGGATCCGAGTAAAATTGCTTCACATTTTATACCGGTACGGATTTCGCAGCTTCCCGGGCTCACAAACGCCCTTATATGGGGACGGTTTTTCATGCGGCGGGCCCGTTTGAAGGCAAAAAGAGCTGGAATCTCGTCCCAAGGTATCTAGGATTGTGGCAAACACAATCGTGCTCGGCGGTCCAGGATCCGAGTAACATTGCTTCACATTTTATACCAGTACAGATTTCGCAGCTTCCCAGACTCACAAACGCCCTTATATGGGGACGGTTTTTCATGCGGCGGGCCCGTTTGAAGGCAAAAAGAGGTGGAATCTCGTCCCAAGGTATCTAGGATTGTGGCAAACACGATCGTGCTGGGCGGTCCAGGATCCGAGTAACATTGCTTCACATTTTATACCGGTACGGATTTCGCAGCTTCCCGGGCTCACAAACGCCCTTATATGGGGACGGTTTTTCATGCGGCGGGCCCGTTTGAAGGCAAAAAGAGCTGGAATCTCGTCCCAAGGTATCTAGGATTGTGGCAAACACGATCGTGCTGGGCGGTCCAGGATCCGAGTAACATTGCTTCACATTTTATACCGGTACGGATTTCGCAGCTTCCCGGGCTCACAAACGCCCTTATATGGGGACGGTTTTTCATGCGGCGGGCCCGTTTGAAGGCAAAAAGAGCTGGAATCTCGTCCCAAGGTATCTAGGATTGTGGCAAACACGATCGTGCTGGGCGGTCCAGGATCCGAGTAACATTGCTTCACAATTTATACCGGTACGGATTTCGCAGCTTCCCGGGCTCACAAACGCCCTTATATGGGGACGTTTTTTCATGCGGCGGGCCCGTTTGAAGGCAAAAAGAGCTGGAATCTCGTCCCAAGGTATCTAGGATTGTGGCAAACACGATCGTGCTGGGCGGTCCAGTATCTAACATTGCTTCACATTTTATACCGGTACGGATTTCACAGCTTCCCGGGCTCACAAACGCCCTTATATGGGGACGGTTTTTCATGCGGCGGGCCCGTTTGAAGGCAAAAAGAGCTGGAATCTCGTCCCAAGGTATCTAGGATTGTGGCAAACACGATCGTGCTGGGCGGTCCAGGATCCGAGTAACATTGCTTCACAATTTATACCGGTACGGATTTCGCAGCTTCCCGGGCTCACAAACGCCCTTATATGGGGACGGTTTTTCATGCGGCGGGCCCGTTTGAAGGCAAAAAGAGCTGGAATCTCGTCCCAAGGTATCTAGGATTGTGGCAAACACAATCGTGCTCGGCGGTCCAGGATCCGAGTAACATTGCTTCACATTTTATACCAGTACGGATTTCGCAGCTTCCCAGACTCACAAACGCCCTTATATGGGGACGGTTTTTCATGCGGCGGGCCCGTTTGAAGGCAAAAAGAGGTGGAATCTCGTCCCAAGGTATCTAGGATTGTGGCAAACACGATCGTGCTGGGCGGTCCAGGATCCGAGTAACATTGCTTCACATTTTATACCGGTACGGATTTCGCAGCTTCCCGGGCTCACAAACGCCCTTATATGGGGACGGTTTTTCATGCGGCGGGCCCGTTTGAAGGCAAAAAGAGCTGGAATCTCGTCCCAAGGTATCTAGGATTGTGGCAAACACGATCGTGCTGGGCAGGTCCAGGATCCGAGTAACATTGCTTCACATTTTATACCGGTACGGATTTCGCAGCTTCCCAGACTCACAAACGCCCTTATATGGGGACGGTTTTTCATGCGGCGGGCCCGTTTGAAGGCAAAAAGAGCTGGAATCTCGTCCCAAGGTATCTAGCATTGTGGCAAACACGATCGTGCTGGGCGGTCCAGGATCCGAGTAAAATTGCTTCACATTTTATACAGGTACGGATTTCGCAGCTTCCCGGGCTCACAAACGCCCTTATATGGGGACGTTTTTTCATGCGGCGGGCCCGTTTGAAGGCAAAAAGAGCTGGAATCTCGTCCCAAGGTATCTAGGATTGTGGCAAACACAATCGTGCTGGGCGGTCCAGGATCCGAGTAACATTGCTTCACATTTTATACCAGTACGGATTTCGCAGCTTCCCAGACTCACAAACGCCCTTATATGGGGACGGTTTTTCATGCGGCGGGCCCGTTTGAAGGCAAAAAGAGGTGGAATCTCGTCCCAAGGTATCTAGGATTGTGGCAAACACGATCGTGCTGGGCGGTCCAGGATCCGAGTAACATTGCTTCACATTTTATACCGGTACGGATTTCGCAGCTTCCCGGGCTCACAAACGCCCTTATATGGGGACGGTTTTTCATGCGGCGGGCCCGTTTGAAGGCAAAAAGAGCTGGAATCTCGTCCCAAGGTATCTAGGATTGTGGCAAACACGATCGTACTGGGCGGTCCAGGATCCGAGTAAAATTGCTTCACATTTTATACCGGTACGGATTTCGCAGCTTCCCGGGCTCACAAACGCCCTTATATGGGGACGGTTTTTCATGCGGCGGGCCCGTTTGAAGGCAAAAAGAGCTGGAATCTCGTCCCAAGGTATCTAGGATTGTGGCAAACACGATCGTGCTGGGCGGTCCAGGATCCGAGTAACATTGCTTCACATTTTATACCGGTACGGATTTCGCAGCTTCCCAGACTCACAAACGCCCTTATATGGGGACGGTTTTTCATGCGGCGGGCCCGTTTGAAGGCAAAAAGAGCTGGAATCTCGTCCCAAGGTATCTAGGATTGTGGCAAACACGATCGTGCTGGGCGGTCCAGGATCCGAGTAACATTGCTTCACATTTTATACCGGTACGGATTTCACAGCTTCCCGGGCTCACAAACGCCCTTATATGGGAACGGTTTTTCATGCGGCGGGCCCGTTTGAAGGCAAAAAGAGCTGGAATCTCGTCCCAAGGTATCTAGGATTGTGGCAAACACGATCGTGCTGGGCAGTCCAGGATCCGAGTAACATTGCTTCACATTTTATACCGGTACGGATTTCGCAGCTTCCCAGACTCACAAACGCCCTTATATGGGGACGGTTTTTCATGCGGCGGGCCCGTTTGAAGGCAAAAAGAGCTGGAATCTCGTCCCAAGGTATCTAGCATTGTGGCAAACACGATCGTGCTGGGCGGTCCAGGATCCGAGTAAAATTGCTTCACATTTTATACAGGTACGGATTTCGCAGCTTCCCGGGCTCACAAACGCCCTTATATGGGGACGTTTTTTCATGCGGCGGGCCCGTTTGAAGGCAAAAAGAGCTGGAATCTCGTCCCAAGGTATCTAGGATTGTGGCAAACACGATCGTGCTGGGCGGTCCAGTATCTAACATTGCTTCACATTTTATACCGGTACGGATTTCACAGCTTCCCGGGCTCACAAACGCCCTTATATGGGGACGGTTTTTCATGCGGCGGGCCCGTTTGAAGGCAAAAAGAGCTGGAATCTCGTCCCAAGGTATCTAGGATTGTGGCAAACACGATCGTGCTGGGCGGTCCAGTATCTAACATTGCTTCACATTTTATACCGGTACGGATTTCACAGCTTCCCGGGCTCACAAACGCCCTTATATGGGGACGGTTTTTCATGCGGCGGGCCCGTTTGAAGGCAAAAAGAGCTGGAATCTCGTCCCAAGGTATCTAGGATTGTGGCAAACACGATCGTGCTGGGCGGTCCAGGATCCGAGTAACATTGCTTCACAATTTATACCGGTACGGATTTCGCAGCTTCCCGGGCTCACAAACGCCCTTATATGGGGACGGTTTTTCATGCGGCGGGCCCGTTTGAAGGCAAAAAGAGCTGGAATCTCGTCCCAAGGTATCTAGGATTGTGGCAAACACAATCGTGCTCGGCGGTCCAGGATCCGAGTAACATTGCTTCACATTTTATACCAGTACGGATTTCGCAGCTTCCCAGACTCACAAACGCCCTTATATGGGGACGGTTTTTCATGCGGCGGGCCCGTTTGAAGGCAAAAAGAGGTGGAATCTCGTCCCAAGGTATCTAGGATTGTGGCAAACACGATCGTGCTGGGCGGTCCAGGATCCGAGTAACATTGCTTCACATTTTATACCGGTACGGATTTCGCAGCTTCCCGGGCTCACAAACGCCCTTATATGGGGACGGTTTTTCATGCGGCGGGCCCGTTTGAAGGCAAAAAGAGCTGGAATCTCGTCCCAAGGTATCTAGGATTGTGGCAAACACGATCGTGCTGGGCAGTCCAGGATCCGAGTAACATTGCTTCACATTTTATACCGGTACGGATTTCGCAGCTTCCCAGACTCACAAACGCCCTTATATGGGGACGGTTTTTCATGCGGCGGGCCCGTTTGAAGGCAAAAAGAGCTGGAATCTCGTCCCAAGGTATCTAGCATTGTGGCAAACACGATCGTGCTGGGCGGTCCAGGATCCGAGTAAAATTGCTTCACATTTTATACAGGTACGGATTTCGCAGCTTCCCGGGCTCACAAACGCCCTTATATGGGGACGTTTTTTCATGCGGCGGGCCCGTTTGAAGGCAAAAAGAGCTGGAATCTCGTCCCAAGGTATCTAGGATTGTGGCAAACACAATCGTGCTGGGCGGTCCAGGATCCGAGTAACATTGCTTCACATTTTATACCGGTACGGATTTCGCAGCTTCCCGGGCTCACAAACGCCCTTATATGGGGACGTTTTTTCATGCGGCGGGCCCGTTTGAAGGCAAAAAGAGCTGGAATCTCGTCCCAAGGTATCTAGGATTGTGGCAAACATGATCGTGCTGGGCGGTCCAGGATCCGAGTAACATTGCTTCACATTTTATACCGATACGGATTTCGCAGCTTCCCGGGCTCACAAACGCCCTTATATGGGGACGTTTTTTCATGCGGCGGGCCCGTTTGAAGGCAAAAAGAGCTGGAATCTCGTCCCAAGGTATCTAGGATTGTGGCAAACACGATCGTGCTGGGCGGTCCAGTATCTTACATTGCTTCACATTTTATACCGGTACGGATTTCACAGCTTCCCGGGCTCACAAACGCCCTTATATGGGGACGGTTTTTCATGCGGCGGGCCCGTTTGAAGGCAAAAAGAGCTGGAATCTCGTCCCAAGGTATCTAGGATTGTGGCAAACACGATCGTGCTGGGCGGTCCAGGATCCGAGTAACATTGCTTCACAATTTATACCGGTACGGATTTCGCAGCTTCCCGGGCTCACAAACGCCCTTATATGGGGACGGTTTTTCATGCGGCGGGCCCGTTTGAAGGCAAAAGGAGCTGGAATCTCGTCCCAAGGTATCTAGGATTGTGGCAAACACAATCGTGCTGGGCGGTCCAGGATCCGAGTAACATTGCTTCACATTTTATACCGGTACGGATTTCGCAGCTTCCCAGACTCACAAACGCCCTTATATGGGGACGGTTTTTCATGCGGCGGGCCCGTTTGAAGGCAAAAAGAGCTGGAATCTCGTCCCAAGGTATCTAGGATTGTGGCAAACACGATCGTGCTGGGCGGTCCAGGATCCGAGTAACATTGCTTCACATTTTATACCGGTACGGATTTCACAGCTTCCCGGGCTCACAAACGCCCTTATATGGGAACGGTTTTTCATGCGGCGGGCCCGTTTGAAGGCAAAAAGAGCTGGAATCTCGTCCCAAGGTATCTAGGATTGTGGCAAACACGATCGTGCTGGGCGGTCCAGGATCCGAGTAACATTGCTTCACATTTTATACCGGTACGGATTTCGCAGCTTCCCAGACTCACAAACGCCCTTATATGGGGACGGCTTTTCATGGTATATGTGAGCCCGGGAAGCTGCGAAATCCGTACCGGTATAAATTGTGAAGCAATTTTACTCGGATCCTGGACCGCCCAGCACGATCGTGTTTGCCACAATCCTAGATACCTTGGGACGAGATTCCAGCTCTTTTTGCCTTCAAACGGGCCCGCCGCATGAAAAGCCGTCCCCATATAAGGGCGTTTGTGAGTCTGGGAAGCTGCGAAATCCGTACCGGTATAAAATGTGAAGCAATGTTACTCGGATCCTGGACCGCCCAGCACGATCGTGTTTGCCACAATCCTAGATACCTTGGGACGATATTCCAGCTCTTTTTGCCTTCAAACGGGCCCGCCGCATGAAAAACCGTCCCCATATAAGGGCGTTTGTGAGCCCGGGAAGCTGCGAAATCCGTACCGGTATAAATTGTGAAGCAATTTTACTCGGATCCTGGACCGCCCAGCACGATCGTGTTTGCCACAATCCTAGATACCTTGGGACGAGATTCCAGCTCTTTTTGCCTTCAAACGGGCCCGCCCGCATGAAAAACCGTCCCCATATAAGGGCGTTTGTGAGCCCGGGAAGCTGCTGAAATCCGTACAGGTATAAAATGTGAAGCAATGTTACTCGGATCCTGGACCGCCCCAGCACGATCGTGTTTGCCACAATCCTAGATACCTTGGGACGAGATTCCAGCTCTTTTTGCCTTCAAACGGGCCCGCCGCATGAAAAACCGTCCCCATATAAGGGCGTTTGTGAGTCTGGGAAGCTGCGAAATCCGTACCGGTATAAAATGTGAAGCAATGTTACTCGGATCCTGGACCCGCCCAGCACGATTGTGTTTGCCACAATCCTAGATACCTTGGGACGAGATTCCAGCTCTTTTTGCCTTCAAACGGGCCCGCCGCATGAAAAACCGTCCCCATATAAGGGCGTTTGTGAGCCCGGGAAGCTGCGAAATCCGTACCGGTATAAATGTGAAGCAATGTTACTCGGATCCTGGACCGCCCAGCACGATCGTGTTTGCCACAATCCTAGATACCTTGGGACGAGATTCCAGCTCTTTTTGCCTTCAAACGGGCCCGCCGCATGAAAAACCGTCCCCATATAAGGGCGTTTGTGAGCCCGGGAAGCTGCGAAATCCGTACCGGTATAAAATGTGAAGCAATGTTACTCGGATCCTGGACCGCCCAGCACGATCGTGTTTGCCACAATCCTAGATACCTTGGGACGAGATTCCAGCTCTTTTTGCCTTCAAACGGGCCCGCCGCATGAAAAAACCGTCCCCATATAAGGGCGTTTGTGAGCCCGGGAAGCTGCGAAATCCGTACCTGGTATAAAATGTGAAGCAATTTTACTCGGATCCTGGACCGCCCAGCACGATCGTGTTTGCCACAATCCTAGATACCTTGGGACGAGATTCCAGCTCTTTTTGCCTTCAAACGGGCCCGCCGCATGAAAAACCGTCCCCATATAAGGGCGTTTGTGAGCCCGGGAAGCTGCGAAATCCGTACCGGTATAAAATGTGAAGCAATGTTACTCGGATCCTGGACCGCCCAGCACGATCGTGTTTGCCACAATCCTAGATACCTTGGGACGAGATTCCAGCTCTTTTTGCCTTCAAACGGGCCCGCCGCATGAAAAACCGTCCCCATATAAGGGCGTTTGTGAGCCCGGGAAGCTGCGAAATCCGTACCGGTATAAATGTGAAGCAATGTTACTCGGATCCTGGACCGCCCAGCACGATCGTGTTTGCCACAATCCTAGATACCTTGGGACGAGATTCCAGCTCTTTTTGCCTTCAAACGGGCCCGCCGCATGAAAAACCGTCCCCATATAAGGGCGTTTGTGAGCCCGGGAAGCTGCGAAATCCGTACCGGTATAAAATGTGAAGCAATGTTACTCGGATCCTGGACCGCCCAGCACGATCGTGTTTGCCACAATCCTAGATACCTTGGGACGAGATTCCAGCTCTTTTTGCCTTCAAACGGGCCCGCCGCATGAAAAACCGTCCCCATATAAGGGCGTTTGTGAGCCCGGGAAGCTGCGAAATCCGTACCGGTATAAAATTGTGAAGCAATGTTACTCGGATCCTGGACCGCCCAGCACGATCGTGTTTGCCACAATCCTAGATACCTTGGGACGAGATTCCAGCTCTTTTTGCCTTCAAACGGGCCCGCCGCATGAAAAACCGTCCCCATATAAGGGCGTTTGTGAGCCCGGGAAGCTGCGAAATCCGTACCGGTATAAAATGTGAAGCAATGTTACTCGGATCCTGGACCGCCCAGCACGATCGTGTTTGCCACAATCCTAGATACCTTGGGACGAGATTCCAGCTCTTTTTGCCTTCAAACGGGCCCGCCGCATGAAAAACCGTCCCCATATAAGGGCGTTTGTGAGCCCGGGAAGCTGCGAAATCCGTACCGGTATAAAATGTGAAGCAATGTTACTCGGATCCTGGACCGCCCAGCACGATCGTGTTTGCCACAATCCTAGATACCTTGGGACGAGATTCCAGCTCTTTTTGCCTTCAAACGGGCCCGCCGCATGAAAAACCGTCCCCATATAAGGGCGTTTGTGAGCCCGGGAAGCTGCGAAATCCGTACCGGTATAAAATGTGAAGCAATGTTACTCGGATCCTGGACCGCCCAGCACGATCGTGTTTGCCACAATCCTAGATACCTTGGGACGAGATTCCAGCTCTTTTTGCCTTCAAACGGGCCCGCCGCATGAAAAACCGTCCCCATATAAGGGCGTTTGTGAGCCCGGGAAGCTGCGAAATCCGTACCGGTATAAAATGTGAAGCAATGTTACTCGGATCCTGGACCGCCCAGCACGATCGTGTTTGCCACAATCCTAGATACCTTGGGACGAGATTCCAGCTCTTTTTGCCTTCAAACGGGCCCGCCGCATGAAAAACCGTCCCCATATAAGGGCGTTTGTGAGCCCGGGAAGCTGCGAAATCCGTACCGGTATAAATGTGAAGCAATGTTACTCGGATCCTGGACCGCCCAGCACGATCGTGTTTGCCACAATCCTAGATACCTTGGGACGAGATTCCAGCTCTTTTTGCCTTCAAACGGGCCCGCCGCATGAAAAACCGTCCCCATATAAGGGCGTTTGTGAGCCCGGGAAGCTGCGAAATCCGTACCGGTATAAAATGTGAAGCAATGTTACTCGGATCCTGGACCGCCCAGCACGATCGTGTTTGCCACAATCCTAGATACCTTGGGACGAGATTCCAGCTCTTTTTGCCTTCAAACGGGCCCGCCGCATGAAAAACCGTCCCCATATAAGGGCGTTTGTGAGCCCGGGAAGCTGCGAAATCCGTACCGGTATAAAATGTGAAGCAATGTTACTCGGATCCTGGACCGCCCAGCACGATCGTGTTTGCCACAATCCTAGATACCTTGGGACGAGATTCCAGCTCTTTTTGCCTTCAAACGGGCCCGCCGCATGAAAAACCGTCCCCATATAAGGGCGTTTGTGAGCCCGGGAAGCTGCGAAATCCGTACCGGTATAAAATGTGAAGCAATGTTACTCGGATCCTGGACCGCCCAGCACGATCGTGTTTGCCACAATCCTAGATACCTTGGGACGAGATTCCAGCTCTTTTTGCCTTCAAACGGGCCCGCCGCATGAAAAACCGTCCCCATATAAGGGCGTTTGTGAGCCCGGGAAGCTGCGAAATCCGTACCGGTATAAAATGTGAAGCAATGTTACTCGGATCCTGGACCGCCCAGCACGATCGTGTTTGCCACAATCCTAGATACCTTGGGACGAGATTCCAGCTCTTTTTGCCTTCAAACGGGCCCGCCGCATGAAAAACCGTCCCCATATAAGGGCGTTTGTGAGCCCGGGAAGCTGCGAAATCCGTACCGGTATAAAATTGTGAAGCAATGTTACTCGGATCCTGGACCGCCCAGCACGATCGTGTTTGCCACAATCCTAGATACCTTGGGACGAGATTCCAGCTCTTTTTGCCTTCAAACGGGCCCGCCGCATGAAAAACCGTCCCCATATAAGGGCGTTTGTGAGCCCGGGAAGCTGCGAAATCCGTACCGGTATAAAATGTGAAGCAATGTTACTCGGATCCTGGACCGCCCAGCACGATCGTGTTTGCCACAATCCTAGATACCTTGGGACGAGATTCCAGCTCTTTTTGCCTTCAAACGGGCCCGCCGCATGAAAAACCGTCCCCATATAAGGGCGTTTGTGAGCCCGGGAAGCTGCGAAATCCGTACCGGTATAAAATGTGAAGCAATGTTACTCGGATCCTGGACCGCCCAGCACGATCGTGTTTGCCACAATCCTAGATACCTTGGGACGAGATTCCAGCTCTTTTTGCCTTCAAACGGGCCCGCCGCATGAAAAACCGTCCCCATATAAGGGCGTTTGTGAGCCCGGGAAGCTGCGAAATCCGTACCGGTATAAAATGTGAAGCAATGTTACTCGGATCCTGGACCGCCCAGCACGATCGTGTTTGCCACAATCCTAGATACCTTGGGACGAGATTCCAGCTCTTTTTGCCTTCAAACGGGCCCGCCGCATGAAAAACCGTCCCCATATAAGGGCGTTTGTGAGCCCGGGAAGCTGCGAAATCCGTACCGGTATAAAATGTGAAGCAATGTTACTCGGATCCTGGACCGCCCAGCACGATCGTGTTTGCCACAATCCTAGATACCTTGGGACGAGATTCCAGCTCTTTTTGCCTTCAAACGGGCCCGCCGCATGAAAAACCGTCCCCATATAAGGGCGTTTGTGAGCCCGGGAAGCTGCGAAATCCGTACCGGTATAAAATGTGAAGCAATGTTACTCGGATCCTGGACCGCCCAGCACGATCGTGTTTGCCACAATCCTAGATACCTTGGGACGAGATTCCAGCTCTTTTTGCCTTCAAACGGGCCCGCCGCATGAAAAACCGTCCCCATATAAGGGCGTTTGTGAGCCCGGGAAGCTGCGAAATCCGTACCGGTATAAATGTGAAGCAATGTTACTCGGATCCTGGACCGCCCAGCACGATCGTGTTTGCCACAATCCTAGATACCTTGGGACGAGATTCCAGCTCTTTTTGCCTTCAAACGGGCCCGCCGCATGAAAAACCGTCCCCATATAAGGGCGTTTGTGAGCCCGGGAAGCTGCGAAATCCGTACCGGTATAAAATGTGAAGCAATGTTACTCGGATCCTGGACCGCCCAGCACGATCGTGTTTGCCACAATCCTAGATACCTTGGGACGAGATTCCAGCTCTTTTTGCCTTCAAACGGGCCCGCCGCATGAAAAACCGTCCCCATATAAGGGCGTTTGTGAGCCCGGGAAGCTGCGAAATCCGTACCGGTATAAAATGTGAAGCAATGTTACTCGGATCCTGGACCGCCCAGCACGATCGTGTTTGCCACAATCCTAGATACCTTGGGACGAGATTCCAGCTCTTTTTGCCTTCAAACGGGCCCGCCGCATGAAAAACCGTCCCCATATAAGGGCGTTTGTGAGCCCGGGAAGCTGCGAAATCCGTACCGGTATAAAATGTGAAGCAATGTTACTCGGATCCTGGACCGCCCAGCACGATCGTGTTTGCCACAATCCTAGATACCTTGGGACGAGATTCCAGCTCTTTTTGCCTTCAAACGGGCCCGCCGCATGAAAAACCGTCCCCATATAAGGGCGTTTGTGAGCCCGGGAAGCTGCGAAATCCGTACCGGTATAAAATGTGAAGCAATGTTACTCGGATCCTGGACCGCCCAGCACGATCGTGTTTGCCACAATCCTAGATACCTTGGGACGAGATTCCAGCTCTTTTTGCCTTCAAACGGGCCCGCCGCATGAAAAACCGTCCCCATATAAGGGCGTTTGTGAGCCCGGGAAGCTGCGAAATCCGTACCGGTATAAAATGTGAAGCAATGTTACTCGGATCCTGGACCGCCCAGCACGATCGTGTTTGCCACAATCCTAGATACCTTGGGACGAGATTCCAGCTCTTTTTGCCTTCAAACGGGCCCGCCGCATGAAAAACCGTCCCCATATAAGGGCGTTTGTGAGCCCGGGAAGCTGCGAAATCCGTACCGGTATAAAATGTGAAGCAATGTTACTCGGATCCTGGACCGCCCAGCACGATCGTGTTTGCCACAATCCTAGATACCTTGGGACGAGATTCCAGCTCTTTTTGCCTTCAAACGGGCCCGCCGCATGAAAAAACCGTCCCCATATAAGGGCGTTTGTGAGCCCGGGAAGCTGCGAAATCCGTACCGGTATAAAATGTGAAGCAATGTTACTCGGATCCTGGACCGCCCAGCACGATCGTGTTTGCCACAATCCTAGATACCTTGGGACGAGATTCCAGCTCTTTTTGCCTTCAAACGGGCCCGCCGCATGAAAAAACCGTCCCCATATAAGGGCGTTTGTGAGCCCGGGAAGCTGCGAAATCCGTACCGGTATAAAATGTGAAGCAATGTTACTCGGATCCTGGACCGCCCAGCACGATCGTGTTTGCCACAATCCTAGATACCTTGGGACGAGATTCCAGCTCTTTTTGCCTTCAAACGGGCCCGCCGCATGAAAAAACCGTCCCCATATAAGGGCGTTTGTGAGCCGGGAAGCTGCGAAATCCGTACCGGTATAAAATGTGAAGCAATGTTACTCGGATCCTGGACCGCCCAGCACGATCGTGTTTGCCACAATCCTAGATACCTTGGGACGAGATTCCAGCTCTTTTTGCCTTCAAACGGGCCCGCCGCATGAAAAACCGTCCCCATATAAGGGCGTTTGTGAGCCCGGGAAGCTGCGAAATCCGTACCGGTATAAAATGTGAAGCAATGTTACTCGGATCCTGGACCGCCCAGCACGATCGTGTTTGCCACAATCCTAGATACCTTGGGACGAGATTCCAGCTCTTTTTGCCTTCAAACGGGCC
>CANXME010001447.1:0-32600 GCA_948144175.1 Closterium sp. NIES-65 | reverse complement strand
GTGGCGCTGCGCAGAGGGTCGGCTCCGGTGGTGGTCAGCGCCGGCTGCAGCAGCAGCCCACTCGTGACATCCCCCCCCTCAGCAGCTCCGTGAGTGGTACGCTGCACGCCAGCGGGGTGGGGGTACTGGTCCGTGCACCTACGTCCTCCGCACCGGCGACCGCACGGGTGAGCAGTGCGGGGGTGCGCACTCCACCCAGCGTTGCTTTGGCCGCCTGACGTACGCTTGGCGTCACCAGTTCCCTGAGGCCACTGAGATCCCCCGCTGGGGCGAGCTGTCTAGGGCGGGAGTAGCTGGTGAGTCCGCGCTCTCAGGTACCGAGTCGGCTTCCGCCTCCCTCGCCTTCACCTTGACTCGGGGGCGTCTCGCTCCTTCTTTTGAGACCGCACCACACTCACGCCGCTTGGTCGGCCAGTTGCGGTCTCTCTAGCAGACCCCTCTGGGGGTCCTTGCTCACTTCTCCACTGTCCTTTTGTGTCCGGCGGCTCGTCTGGCACCCTGTCTGGTCTTTACCTCCCCTCGTTCTCTACGAACTTGGTGAGTGGCGCTGACCTTCAGGATGGGGAGTTCACAAGTTCACTCCTGCGAGCCAGCGAGTGACCCACTGCACGGACGCTCGGACGGGCCGACACTTGGCCACGTTTACTCGTCGGCCGGGGTCGAGCCTGTACACACTGTCTACTACGTCTCCTTCTTTCCCTGCGTCTGGTCAGGTAGCTGCGTCAGGTAAGGTGTTTGCTGCAGCGTCCAGGTCTGGTCCTGAGTCTGCCCCCTGCTCGTGTCGCCTCCTCTCTCACGAGACTCTCCTTTAGCACCACCGCCTTGGTCACCCCTCCCTGCTTCGTCTCCGAGGCATGGCCTCCCGTGTCCTTGTCTCTGGTCTTCCCCGGTCCCTCCCTCCCCTTCCTCCGGGGCCTGGCCCTACCTCCGTCCCCTGTGTCGAGGGGCGGCAGCGGGCTGCCCCTCACACCTCCCAGTTTCCTCCGACGGAGGCCGCGCTGCAGACGCTTCACATGGACGTGTGGGGCCTGTTATATTCACAATAGGCTCCAATGTGCCTAAAACGAAAGATAGAGTGCACAGTCGGATTTCTGCACAGCGGCTTCAAACGTTCATAGCGTTCTGGTCACAACTCCAAATAACCTGATTCAACTTGGATCTAGAGCGTCTAAACGTCACCTACAATAGGCAATTTAGATCGCACAATTTCACCAAGTATTGACGACACAGTGTCGGTTTGAACGAACGGCACTATGGCAGCCACTATATTCTTAGAACACAAAATAGGAAGAGATATGAAGAGTTACGAGTTGGGAATGACTCCCAGCTCCTACAAACCCCAAGAGCCGAGGTACAGTGATGTGGAACAGTGCCACACTGTCCCCAACCACGA
This sequence comes from Closterium sp. NIES-65, assembly GCA_948144175.1. Taxonomy (NCBI): domain Eukaryota; kingdom Viridiplantae; phylum Streptophyta; class Zygnematophyceae; order Desmidiales; family Closteriaceae; genus Closterium; species Closterium sp. NIES-65. The sequence goes on along the minus strand of CANXME010001447.1, from coordinate 31,207 downwards.
AGGGTCTCGAAACTACCCTCCACTAGGGCCTACACCAAGTGAAATGTTACACTACACAAAGTAATGTAACTATCTTCAATATCTTGAGGTGTACCCTTTTGGCGAGCTTCGAAATCACTTGAGGCTTGACACCAAGGCTCGGGCTCTTCATCACAAACTCATCCTTGAGTTCTTGTTGGGTCTGCTGCACACACCTGCGACGCGCCAAACGTTCGACACAGGACAAAACAAAATAGAAACCGCGCACGACAAAAATAGAAACCGCGCGCGAGACACAAACGACCGCGTAACACGCGTCTAGCGATAACTCTCTATTGACTCGACACACCACACTCGACATCATGACTCAACATTCACACACAATTATAAGCATGAAATATATATTATCCCATGCCCTCATACCATTCCATACACACACACATGCACGCACACGGACAACAAGCCGAGTGCAAACCGTAGGGTTGCACCAACAGGGCCCGGCCCGCGTTCGTGGGCAGGGTCACGAGCGCTACTTCCTGTTGGTGGTTGACGACTACTCGCGTTACACCACAGTCTTCCCCTTGCGCAGCAAGGGTGATGTCACTGAGGTGCTGATCGACTGGATCCGCGCAGCTCGTCTCCAGCTCAGGCAGAGCTTCGGCTCGGACTTTCCTGTTCTGCGTCTGCACTCTGACAGAGGCGGAGAGTTCTCCTCTGGCCTTCTGCGAGCCTACTGTCGTGCAGGAGGCATCCGCCAGACCTTCACGCTTCCGGAATCTCCACAGCAAAATGGGATTGCTGAGCGCTGCATTGGCATAGTCATGGACGTCGCCCGTACGTCCATGATGCATGCGGCTGCCCCCCATTTTCTGTGGCCGTTTGCGGTTTCGGTACGCGGCGCATCAGATCAACCTTCAGCCCAGGGTCTCCAGGCCGGAGACCTCCCCAGCCTTGCTGTGGATAGGGAAGGTTGGCGATGCGTCTGCGTTCCGTGTCTGGGATCTCGGGCGTTTGTCCGTGACTTGTCTGCGTACAAGCTGTCCCCTCGTGCTGCTCCTGCGTCTTCCTGGGTTTTCCCCCTGACGCGCCAGGGTGGCAGTTCTACCACCCCACCTCTCGCCGTGTTCTGTCCTCCCAGGACGTCACGTTTGACGAGTCAGTCCCCTACTACCATCTCTTCCCCTACCGCACTCCGTCCTCCCCCCGCCGCCGCTCTTCCTTGTACCAGGTCCCCTCCGGTAGACCCCCTCCCCCCTCAGGGTCCGTCCCTTTAGGTGTGTCCCAGGTAGACGCAGTCGAGCCTGTCGAGGTCACTGGTGACTCTGGTGCTGCTGAGGGTGCTGAGCCTGGGGGTGCTGACTCTAGGGGTGCTGTGCGTGTGCGTGCTACACCGGGGGTACTGAGACTGGGGGTGCTGAGCCTGGGGGTACTGAGCTTGGGGGTGCTGAGACTGGGGGTACTGGGCCTGGGGGTGCTGAGCCTGGGGGTACTACGCCTTGGGGTGCTGAGCCTGGGGTGCTACGACTAGAGGTACTGAGCCTGAGGAAGATGGGCCTGTTTGTGAGGCGTACGGCGGTGCAGGGCCTAGAGGTTCTCCGGGTGCTTCGTCTCGCGGGAGCCCCTCTCTCCACCGGAGCTGCGCGAGTGGTTTGGCCGACGCTAGAGGCGTACTACTGGAGCTGGGGTTTCTTCGGCTGCTGAGGGTGCTGGCTGGTGCTGCCCGTCCCGGAGGTGCTCGTACGGGAGGTACTGGAGCTGCTGGGCCGGCGGGTGCGTCTGAGCTGGAGCTGCTGCGGGTGTTGGCGCTGAGGCTACTGGTGTCGGTCCTGGTGGCGGTGCTGCTGGAGTTGCTGGAGCTGGAGGTGCTTCTGGCGCTGGTGCTGCCGCTGGGGGTGCTGGTGCTGTCCCTGCTGTGTCTGGAGTCGCCGCGCGGCCTCGGCCGTACTTCGTTCCGCTCCTTCAGCAGGTTCTTGGTCTCCCGCCCTACTGGTCCTCCTCCTCCCTTAGAGTGTCCACAGCCTGTCCCGTCACAGTTCGGGTTACAACCGGCCTCCCCGCTGCCTGCTCCTTCTCCCTACACTGGTCCTACTAGAGCTCTTGCTGAGCAACGTGAGCCTGCGTCTCGCCCTACGTCGCCTGTCCGTCCTCCTCGCACTAGTGGTCGTAGTTCGCATGAGCGTCCTCCTCCTGTCCCTGGCACGCACCGGATGTCTCTGCGTCCGTCCACTGCTCCTCCGCCGTGCCCCGTTGCCTTCTCCTCCTTAGTCCACTCTTCCTGCTCTTGCCAACCCTGAGTCGGACTCTCTTCGTGCTGCCAGTCCTATTGACACGCGTCTCCTTGCTACTGTCGTCACTGACCCTTCTTTTGAGTCCAGTGCTGCGTCTGCCCTAGTTGCTGAGCTCGTCGACTTTGCCGCTCGCTGTCGTCTAGACTATGCTGCTAGTCTTGTCGCTGAGTTCGAGTCTGTCTGTCCTCCGTCCGTCGGGGTGAGTGTGCCCTTGGCACGGACGTCCTTGAGGACAGGAAGGAGGAGTTCCAGTGTCTGGCTGCTGCTTCACCTCATCTCGTGTCCATACTGCTTACCCTATAGGGAGACCCGGATGCACTTGACATCCCGACTCCGCGCTCGTACGCGGAGGCGATAGAGGGTCCCTACTCCTCTTAGTGGCAGGCAGCTATGGATGCAGAGATGGCTTCCTGGAGTCCACAGGCACCTACGTTGACGAGGTTCCCCCACCAGGGGCGAACATCGTCAGTGGCATGTGGATTTTCAGGGTGAAGCGGCCGCCGGGTTCCCCGCCTGTCTCCAAGGCGCGGTATGTGGCTCGTGGCTTCAGTCAGCGGCAGGGAATTGACTACTTTCAGACCTTCTCTCCCACCCCGAAGATGACCACTCTTCGGGTGCTGCTGCACATAGCCGCTCAGCGCGACTATGAGCTACACTCTCTTGACTTCAGCACTGCTTTCTTGCAGGGTAGCCTGCACGAGGAGATCTGGCTGCGCCGCCCACTTGGCTTCACTGAGACTTTTCCTCCTGGCATCCAGTGGAGCCTCCGGCGGCTAGTCTACGGTCTCCGCCAGGCACCGCGTGAGTGGCACGACACACTGAGGACTACGCTAGCGGCTCTTGGGTTTGCTCCCTCTACTGCTGACCCGTCGCTGTTTCTGCGCACGGACACTTCTTTGCCGCTGTTCTACATCCTCGTGTACGTCGACGACTTGGTCTTTGCCACAGCTGACACTGCTGGACTCGCCTACGCGAAGTCCGAGCTGCAGAAGAGACACACGTGCACAGACCTGGGTGAACTGCGCAGCTACCTTGGCTTGCAGATCACCCGGGACAGAGCACAGCGCACCATTACCCTGACTCAGTCACACATGGTGCAGCAGGTCCTTCAGCGCTTCGGCTTCACGTACTCCTCGCCTCAGGCCAAACCTCTGCCTACTCGTCAGTCGCTCTCAGCTCTGCCTTCTGATGAATCCGTAGAGTCGAGTGGCCCGTACTCAGAGCTTGTTGGGTGCCTCATGTACCTGATGACGTGCACACGACCTGACCTTGCATACCCTCTTAGCATCTTGGCACGCTATGTTGCTCCTGGGAGACACCGACCAGAGCACATGGCTGCAGCGACGAGGGTGTTGCGCTACGTGTGCAGTACGTCGGGCATGGGGCTAGTGCTTGGAGGGCGACGTCGAGTAGTCCTCACAGGTCACACTGACGCTTCTTGGGCTGACGACCAGGCTACGCAGCGGTCGTCACAGGGTTACACCTTCAGCCTTGGTTCCGGCTCTGTTTCGTGGCGGGCTACCCGCTCGTCTTCTGTTCTCGGCTTCAGTTGTGAGATCTACGCCGGGGCCATGGCTGCACAGGAGCTTTGCTGGCTCACCTACCTGCTGACTGACTTTGGAGAGGTGCCTCGTTCTGCTCCAGTGCTGTACTTAGACAACAAGGCCATGCTGGCCTTGTGTCGAGAGCAGAGACTGGAGCAAAGAACGAAGCACATTGCTCTCCGCTACTTCCTTGATCGTGAGTTACAGCAGCGTGGTCAGCTGCGCCTTGCGTACGTGGCCTCTGAGGCCAACACTGCTTATATCTTCACCAAGGCACTTGCGCCTTGTGATCATCAGCGCTTCTGTACTCAGCTGGGTCTTGTGCCTGCCTTGCCTCACTTGCTCACCCCTTGACCTTGTTTGTACTGTTGCATATATATACACACCTGCTCTTGCTTGTCTAGCCTTATATATATATGTAATCCTGCATGTGAACTAGCCTTGTGGCCTTGAACTTGTGCTCGGAATGTGTGGTGACTTTGTGATCCACCCTGAGCTTGCTTTGCTTTGCTTTGCTTGACTGGTCTTGTGACCGCTTGTTCTCCCCCACTTTGCCCATGGGGGTGTGTCAGAATATTATAGCTTATGCTTTTGTGTAGGCTGTAGTGGGGGTAGCCCATATGGGGTACAACCCAAATAGGGTTAGTACTTGTACCCAACTGTTTCATAGTTTATTCATTTTCGTCTCAATGCTCACACACCAGTGTCTGCAGTGGCAAAGAACAAGTCGTCGACGTACACGAGGATTTAGAACGGCGGCAAAGAGGTGTCGGTGCGCAGAAACAGCGACGGGTCGGCAGTAGAAGGAGCAAACCAAGAGCTGCAAGTGTAGTCCTCAGTGTGTCGTGCCACTCACGGGGCGCCTGGCGGAGACCGTAGATTGGCCGCCGGAGGCTCCACTGGGTACCGGGAGGAAACGACCCAGTGAAGCCAGGTGGGCGGCGCAGCCAGATCTGCTCGTGCAGGCTGCTCTGCAGGAAAGCTGTGCTGAAGTCAAGAGAGTGAAGCTCGTAGTCGCGCTGAGCGGCTATGTGCAGCAGCACCCGAAGAGTGGTCATCTTCGGGGTGGGAGAGAAGGTCTGAAAGTAGTCAACTCCCTGCCGCTGACTGAAGCCTCGAGCCACGTAACGCGCCTTGAAGACAGGCGGAGAACCCGGAGGCCGCTTCACCCTGAAAATCCACATGCCACTGACGATGTTCGCCCCAGGTGGGGAACCTCGTCGACGTAGGTGCCTGTGGACTTCCAGGAAGCCATCTCTGCGTCCATGGCTGACTGCCACTCAGAGGAGTAGGGACCCTCGATCGCCTTATCGTACGATCGAGGAGTCGGGATGTCTGGACCATCCGGGTCTCCCTCAGGGGCAATCAGCGTGGATACGAGATGAGGCAAAGCAGCAGCAAAACACTGGAACTAATCCTGCCTGTCCTCAAGGACGTCCGTGCTAAGAGCACACAAACCCCGACGGACGGAGGACAGACAGACGCAGACTCAGCAACAAGACTAGCAGCGTAGTCTAGGCGCGAGAGCGAGCAGCAAAGTCGACAAGCTCAGCAACCAAGGCAGACGCAGCAGTGGACTCAAAGGAAGGGTCAGTCACAACAGTAGCCAGGAGACGCGTGACAGTAGGACTGGCAGCACGAAGAGAGTAAGACTCCTGGTCAGCAAGGACAGGAAGAGAGGACTTTGGAGGAGACGGCAACGGGACACGCAAAGGAGCAGTGGAAGGACGCAGTGCCATCTGGTTTGTGCCTGGGACTACAGGAGGACGCGGACGCGGAGCACGACTACTAGTGCGAGCAGCACGAACAGGCGACGCAGGACGAGACGCAGGCTCACGACGCTCAGCAAGAGCTCTAGTAGGACCAGTGTAGGGAGAAGGAGCAGGGAGGGGGGAGGCGGGCTGTTACTGTGACTGCGACTGGACAGGCTGTGGACACTCTAAGGGAGGAGCAGGACCAGTAGAGGGCGGGGAGACCAAGAACCTGCTCAAGGAGTGGAACGAAGTACGGCCTCGGCCGCGCAGCGCCTCCAGAACCAGCAGGGACAGCACCAGTACCTCCAGCGGCAGCACCAGCGCCAGCAGCACCTCCAGCTCCAACAGCGCCAACTAAAGCACCCTCAGAAGCACCAGCGCCAGCAGCACCACCAGCGCCAACACTCCCAGCAGCTCCAGCTCCAGCAGCTCCAGCAGCTCCTCGACAGGCTCGATTGCGTCTACCTGGGACACACCTGACGGGGCAGGACCCTGAGGGGGAGAGGGTCTACCGGGGGAGGACCTAGCGCAAGTAAGAGCGGCGGCGGGGGGAGGGGGCGCAGGTGCGGTAGGGGAGGAGACGGTAGTAAGGCACCGACTCGTCAAAGGTGATGTCCTGGGAGGACAGAATACGACGCGAGGTGGGGTGGTATTACTGCCAACCAGGCGCATCAGGGGGAAGCCAAGGAAGACGCAGGGAACAGCACAGGGGGACAGCTTGTCCGCAGACAAGTCACGGACAAACGCCCGAGATCCCCAGACCCGAAACGCAGACGCATCGCCAACCTTCCCCGTCCACCGCAAGGTGGGGGAGGTCTCTGGCAAGGAGACCCGGGGCTGAAGGTTGAGCCGATGCGCTGCGTACTGAACCGCAAACGGCCACAGAAAATGGGGGGCAGCCACATGGATCATGGACGTACGTGCGACGTCCATGACCATGCCAATGCGGCGCTCAGCAATCCCATTTTGCTGTGGAGAGGCCGGAAGCGGTGAAGGTCTGGCGGATGCCCTGTGCACGACAAAAGGCTCCCAGACAGGCAGAGGAAAACTCCCCGCCTCTGTCAGAGTGCAGACGCAGAATAGGAAAGTCCGAGCCGAAACTCTCTCTGAGCTAGAGACGAGCTGCGCGGATCCAGTCGATCAACACCTCAGTGACGTCACCCTTGTTGCGCAAGGGGAACACCGTGGTGTAACGCGAGTAGTCGTCAACCACCAATAGGAAGTAACGCTCGTGACCCTGGCCACGGACGCGGGCGGGGCCCCACACGTCCATATGAAGAGTCTGCAAGGGAGCCTCTGTTGGAGGAAACTCGGAGGATTGAGGGGCGGCGCGCTGCCGCCCCTCGACGCAGGGAACGCAGGTAGGTGCAGGCCCCGGAGGGAGGGGAGGGAGGGACCGGGGGAGACCAGAGACAAGGACACGGGAGGCCATGCCTCGGAGTCTAGGCAGGGAGGGGTGACCAAGGCGGGTGGTGCCAAAGGAGAGTCTGGTGGGACAGGAGACGACACGAGCAGGGAGCAGACTCAGGACCAGACCTGGACGCTGCAGCAAACACCTGACTCGACACAGCTACCTGTCTAGACTCAGCAACCAGAGGAGACTCAGTAGTCAGTGTGTACAGGCTCGACCCCGGCCGACGGGTAAACGTGGCCAAGTGTCGGCCCGTCCGAGCACACGTACAGTGGGTCACCCGCTGACTCGCCGAGTGAACTGGTCAACCCCCCAATCCTGTAGATCAGCACCACTCACCAAGTTCGTAGAGAACGAGGGGAGGTAGAGACCTGTCAGGGTGCCAGAGGGGGCTGCCGGACACGGTAAGACAGTGGAGAAGCTAGCAAGGACAGGACCCCCAGAGGGGTCCGCCAGGGAGACCGCAACCGGCCGTCTGAGCGGCGTAAGCGTGGTGCGGTCTCAAAAGAAGGAGCGAGAAGCACCCGAGTCAAGGGTGAAGGTGTGTAAGGCCTGAGCCGATGTGGTACCTGAGAGAGCAGACTCACCAGCACTTGAGGCAGCAGACGCACTAGCACCTAGAGTAGCAGCCTCACCAGCACCTAGAGCAGCAGCCTCAATGCCCGGGTCAGGCGAAACACACAGGTAACAGTCACCCTCATCACTAGTAGACACAGCATAAATGGCAGCAAGAATAGAATCATAGTCAAGATCAAAGATAGATACCCCCGCCCTAGACAGCCCTCCCTAGCGAGGGATCTCAGTGGCGTCAGGGAACTGGTGACGCCAAGCGTTCGTCAGGCGGCCGAAGCAGCGCTGGGTGGAGTGCGGGCCCCCGCACTGCTCACCAGCGCGGTCGCCGGTACGGAGGACGTAGGTACAGGGACCAGTACCCCCACCTCGCTGACGCCCAGCGTACCACTCACGAAGCTGCTGGGGGGACGGGGTCTCACGATTGCGCTGCTGCTGCTGGCGCCGATCCCCACCTGAGCCGCCCCGCTGAGCAGAGCCACCCCGACTAGCTCCACCTCCTCCGCCGCCACCTCCGCCACCGCCGCCATTGTCTCCTCCTCCGCTCCCACCGCCACCGCCGCCGCCGCCTCCGCCGCCACCGCCGCCACCGAAGGCCCCACCCCCGCCACCACTCCCACCACCACCCCCACTCCCTCCGCCTCCTCCACCTCCACCTCCACCGCCCCCGCCAGCCCCTCCAGCGCCCTTGCCCCCCTTGCCTTTGCCGGTGCGGCGTCGCCCGCTAGGGCAGACGCAGCGCCGACCGAGTCGGTGCCAACGAAGTCGACGGCAGTAGCAGAGGCAACAAAGGGCAAAAGGGGGGAGGGGGAGCACCCCTCAAAGACAGGGGCACGGGTCACCTCTAGAGGCTCCTACAGCGACTATACTCTTCTCAGCTGCCAGGAGGCGGTCCTCGAGGAGGTCAACGGTGAGTGGAGTGGGGCAAACAGAGAGGAAGTGGTCCCTGACCGAGCGAAGGGAGTCAGGGAGTCGGGTGACTATGTAGTAGAGGGTGATGTACATTGGGGGGGGGGGGGGGGGTTCTTGGCGCAGAACTCAGCAGGAAGCGCAGCGCGGTAGCGGGTGTCACTAGTGCAAAGGTGCGTAACGAGGTCAGCGACTGTGGGAAAGGCGGCGAGGTCGGGAAACAGGTACGGCAGTATGAGGCGGCTAAGAGCAGCAGTGGCAGGGGAAGAGTAGCGTGCAACTACAGCATCGTACAAGGTCTTAGCATTCTTGTACTGACTAAAGAGCGCACGCTCAGCGGTCCGTAAGTGGCGACGCACAGCAAGACGGGCAGCAGCATCGCGCGTGGCCCACTGTGAGCGAACAGTGCTGTCAGCATCAGTAGGGGGCAGGAGAGGCACCAGAGGTGAGATCGAAGAGGGAGAGTCCGTCTGCCCTATCGCACTGTAGGAAAAGCTGCAGGTCATCGACCTAGACCTCGAAGTCAACAGCACGACCCTCAACATCAAAGGTAAGGACACTGGTGGTAGCCATGTAGTAGTGGTCTAGCAGGGAGGGCTCTCACCAGTCCGGGTGGGTAGGGCCGGGGCGCGCCAGAAGGAGCAGGGCTGCAACAGCGGTGGCAGCGGCTCGGCAGTGGCAGTGGCTGCTCGACGGCAGCTGCTCGGCGGCTCGGCTGCTGGGCGGCACGGCGGCTCGGCGGCTCGGCTGCTGGGCGGCTCGGCGGCTCGGCGGCTTGGCTGTTGGGCAGCTCGGCGGCCCGGGTGATGGGCAGCTCGGCGGCTCGGCTGCTCGGGTGCTAGGCGGATCGACGGCTCCGCTGCTGGGCGGCTCGGTGGTGAAGGGGCCGTGAAGGGGCGGCGACCGGGGCCGGCAGAGGCGGCGACGGGGCCGTGAAAGGGCGGCGACAGGGCCGCTAGGGGCGGCGACGGGCCTGCGAAGAGCGGCGACGGGGCCGCTAGGGGCGGCGACGGGGCCGAGAAGGGCGGCAAGGTGGCCGCGAAGGGCGGTGACTTGGCCTCCAGGGGCGGCGACGGGGCCGCTAGGGGCGGCAACGGGGCCGCAGAGGGTCCGCAAGGGCCTAGAGGGGCGGCGACGAGCCGCGAAGGGGCCGTAAGGGGCCTAGAGGGGCGGCGACGGGGCCGCTAGGGGCGGCGACGGGGCTGCGAAGGGGCCGCGAGGGGCCTAGAGGGGCGGCGACGGGGCCTAGAGCGGCGGCGACGGGGCCGCGAAAGGGCCGTGAGGGGCCTAGAGGGGCGGCGACGGGGCCTAGAGGGGCGCTACGGGGGCGCGAAGGGGCCGTGAGGGGCCTAGAGGGGCGGCGACGGGGCCGCAAAGGACGGCGACGGGGCCGCTAAGGGTGGCGCGAGGGGCCGTGAAAGGGGCCGCTAAGGGAGCGCGATGTGAGGGCGGCCTACGGGGCACGCCTCGGGTAGGAAAAATCGAGTTCAGTGGTGGGCCTTGAGAAGCGTTCCCACGAGGGAACCTGCTCTATACCATGTGAAGAATGAGGAATGAATGAACTAGGAAAGAGGTGGGTACAAGTAGGAAACCTAGAAATGTTTTACCCCATATAGTCTACCCCACTACAGCCTACACAGACTATAGCATATAAGTTTGACAGTCAGAAGAGTCAAAGCGTCGCAGCAACCGTCTGACCAAGACCGATGCAGGCAGAAACATTTGAAATGAAAGGAGCGGGAACAGGTTTGAAACGGGTTCCCGCGCCGCACGGTTTGAACTCGCTGCAATATGGGAATGTACCCCTTAGAGTACATGGCTAGTCTAGGTCTTTTTGTATTCCCTCGTATTCTTATATAAACTCGATGTATGCATGCTATTATCAATCTCAGTCATTTACATTCACTCTGACTTGAGTTCACTACTTCTGCTGCAACACTATTCTGCGATCAACCTTGTGCGATCCTTGGTTAAGTCCCATTTGGGATTATAACACCCTTGAAGTCCAATCACTAGTCAAGAACGCGTTTGATCAGAGTACACTCCCGGAAAACTCTGAAATTTCAGAGTTAGCCTTAACATTTTTCTGAAAAATTACAGAGTTGGGACCCTAAAATCTCTGATTTCAACAGAGTTCACTTAAAAAAAATCTGAATTTTCAGAGTTTTTCATGCAAATCAGAGAAAAAAGTCTGACTTCTAAGGGCCTGGTCAAACCCCTCTTCTCTCTTAAAGCCATCTCTCCACTCAAGCTACTCTAGCCATGGCTCCTCAGCCCAAGGCTCATATTCTGACATTTTCCTGCATGACATTCCATCTGTGATCATAAGCAACCGCGACCCAAAGTTCGCATCAAACATTTGGAATGAGACCTGACGTGAGCATAATACCGACACGTCGAGACTCTACTGTCCTGTCAAAGTTATATCATAGTTCTTACTTCTCTAGTGGGATGCATCTTAGGGGATACAACTTTTCTCTCATCATTCTACTTGTACCCCCCCTTGACCTAGCCAACACCATTCCTCGTCTCTTAGTTTAACATGGTATTAAGAGCGTTATGGTCATTAGGACCGGATTTTTAAGGGGGCCCACCGTTCAATTTTCGCTCTGCTGCCAGAGTCGCGCCCCTAGGCGCGTCCCGTCTTTTATCCTACCCGAAACGCACCCTAGGCGAGACAATTTTCTGCCCTAGGCGCGTCCCGTCCCCTAGGCGAGACGATTTTTTCTGTCTAGTCACAGCCCGCGTGCAGCCCGTACTGTCAAACTATATGTTTATTGTTAGTTAGGCTGTATTGGGGCTAGCTTTAGGGGGTACAGAATTTCTCTCGACATTCTAGCCTTGTACCCCATCTTGACCTAATCTACTCATTCTTGCCTAGTATTCTTAACATGGTAACTAGAGCAATAGGTCCTTAGGACCTGAGATTCGGGCCCACCATTGTCTGCCCCTACAGCCTTACCTGCCTTCCCTGCTGCCCGCGCGCGCCCGTTAAAATTCTTTTTTTTAGCGTGCCCCACTGCTGCACCTCGCGAACGGCCCGTTGCAGCTTAGTGCGTCGCGCTGCCCGCCTCAGCCGCCCGTTGCCTGCAGCCGCGGGCAGCCCGCAGCCTGCCGCCCGACACCGCGCATAGCCTGCAGCCGCACGCAGCCCGTTGCCACGCGCAGCCTGCCGCCCGCCGCTGCGCGCAGCCTGCAGCCGTGCGCAGCACGTCGCCCTGAGCAGCCTGCAGCCGCGCGCAGCTTGCAGCCCCACGCAGCCTGTCGCTGCTGCGCTCTGCCTTGCCTGCACGCTGCCGCCTCGCCCTGCGCACTTGCTGCCCTGCCTTGCACCTGCCTTGTCTTGCACCTTCCTGCCTTGCACCTGGCGGCATGCCTGCCTGCCTACTGGCCTGCCTGCCTGCCTTGAGTCATGCAGCCTGCCTGCCTGCCTTGCGCCTGCCTTGCCTTGCACCTTCCTGCCTTGCACCTGCCGGCCTGCCTGCCTGCCTGCCATGCGCCTTGCATCCATTGCGCCAACCTGGCTTGTGAGCCTGATAGCTGCTGTGGTCTGCTGTAATGGCGACGCTTAACGTTCTCGCGTTTGATCCTGACGGTCGCCCGATAGAGTTTGCCACTTGGCTTGACGACCTGCAGCTATTTCTTATGACGGATTCCAAAAACGGCGTTTCTCTGTTCGATCACGCGTCAGGCACTGCCGCTGCCCCTACTGCCACTGATCCTGTTCTTGACCGCTCACAGTGGAAGACTCGCGATGCTGCTGCGCGCCTCGCTATCCGTAACCACCTGCCAATCACTGAGCGCACGCATTTTAGTCAGCACAAGACTGCTAAGGCGCTGTATGACGCTGTATTTGCGCGCTTATTCTCCCAGCCACTGGCAGCCGTAGGACGCTTCATTCTGCCCTACATGTTCCCCGACCTGTCCTCGTTTACCACTGCTGAGACCTCATCTGTGACCTCCGCGCTAGTGACGCCCGCTTTCGTGCAGCTCTTACCGACGAGTTCTTTCGCCACGAACACCCCACCGCTGTAATTTACCTCTACATCCGTGTCACTCGCCTCCCTGACCACTCTTAGCTCGGTCAGGGGACCATTTCCTCGCCAAGGACCCTACCACTATCACGCTAGCCGACTTCGAGCTGCAGCTCCTAGCAGCAGAGAAGAACATCCTCGCTACAGGTGCTGCCCGTGGCACTCCATGCACTCCCCTCTTTGAGGGGTGCTCCCCCTCCCCTCTTGCCCCCTCCTACGCCTCGGCTGCTGCTGCAGTCGACCTCCTCGGTGCTGAGAAGGTTTGCAGCGGCTTCCGCTCCTAGTGGGAAGCGCGGGCAGTGGGCCGGGGGGCGGCAAGGGTGGCAGGGTGGTGGCGGTGGCGGTGGGCGGGAGCGGTGGTGGAGGCGGCGGGGGTGGTGGCGGTGGTGGGGGTGGTCGTGGGGGTGGAGGAGGTGGGTGGGGCAGTGGTGGAACCGGGAGTGTGGAGGTGGCAGCGGAGGTAGTGGGGGAGGAGGCAGTGGTGGTGGCAGTGGAGGTGGGGGCGGGAGTGGGACCAGCCATAAGGGGAGTTCCAGGTGGTGGCTAGCAGCAGCATGCTCCCCAGCGCCGAGATCCCCTCTTCTCAGCAGCTCCATGACTGGTAATGCTGGGCGTGGGGTGTCTGGGGGTCCTGGTCGCTGCCCCTATGTCATTCTCACTGGTCCCGTAAGGGTCGCCCATGCAACGGCTTTCACACTGAGTACCGCTGCTTCGCTCGGATCAGCGACGCCTGGCGCCCAAGTTTCCTGATGCTGCTGAATTCCCAACTGGGCAGATCTGCTTAGGCGTGATGTACCTATCTTTGATCTTGATTATGAGGTAATCCTTGCTGCCATGTATACATTGACTGTTAGTGCTGAGGGTGACTGTTACTTGTGGTGTGCCGCCTGACCCCGGTTATAGACCCAGGTATATAGCGCCTGCAGCCCTAGGTGCTAGTGAGTCTGCTCTCCCTGGTACTGCGTCCGCTCAGCCTTGCACACCTTATACCACTTGAACTCTAGTGCTTCCCGCTGTTTCTTTTGTGATAGCACCACAGTCACTCCCCTTAGTCGTCCCTGTCCCTGTCTCACTGGCTGACCCCTCTGGGGGCCAAGTGCTTGCACGATCCACCACTGTGCTTCCGTGTCCGGCAGGTCCCGTCTGGTGAGCTGTCAGGTCTCCACCTCCCCTCATTCTCTACGAACCTGGTGAGCAACGCCGTCCTTCAGGATCACTGGGTTGACACCTTTACTCCTGGAGGACAGCGTGTGGCAATCTGCACGTGCTCCCGGACAGACCGCCAACTGGCCCACGTTCACCCGTGTGCCTGGGTCCAGTCTGTACACCCTCACCACTGCGTCGCGCTACACCCCTTTGTCTCCCCAGCTGTACGCGTCTGCTCAGGTAGCTACCCAGTGTGAGTGTCGCCGGCTAATCGCACGACACTCTCCTTTGGCACCACCGCCTTGGTCACCCTCCTTGCCTCGCCCTTCGGAGCATGCACTCTCGCTTCCTGGTCTCTGGCCTTCCCAGGTCTCTGCCTGCTCTCCCTCCCTCGCCTGCGCCGCCCTGCATTCCTTATGTCGAGGGGCGGCAGCGCGCCGCTCCTCACTTCCTCCTCGTTCCCTCCCACAGAGGCTCCACTGCAGACTCTCCACCTGGCAGTGTGGGCCCAGCCCGCGTCTGTGGACAGGGCCACGAGCGGTACTTCCTGCTGGTCGTCGACGACTACACGCGTTACACCACGGTCTTTCCCCTTGCAGCGCAATGGGGACGTCTCTAATGTTTTGATCCCCTGTATCCGCGCTGTTTGTCTCCACTTCCGCGAGCAGTTCCAGTAAGACTTTCCTGTCCTTCGTCTACACTCTGACAGAGGTGGTGAGTTCTCCTCAGACCTTTTGGCCGCCTACTGTGCGGAGCACGGCATCCGCCAGACGTTCACGCTTCCGGTCCTCTCCGCAGCAGAATGGGGTTGCTAAGCACCGCATTGGCTTAGTCATGGAGGTCGCTCGTAAATACATGATCCATGCGGCTGCCCCCCATTTTCTGTGGCTGTTTGCGGTCAGTACGCCGCACATCAGCTCAACCTCTTGCCCCGTGTCTGTGTACCGGAGACGTCCCCACACTGCGTTGGACGGGGGAGGTTGGCGATGCGTCACGTTTCCGCGTCTAGGGTGGACGTGCCTTTGTTCGCGATACCACTCCGGACAAGCTCTCCCGTCGCGCCATTCCCTGCGTCTTCCTTGGCTTTGTCCCTGATGCGCCTGGCTGGGTAGTTCTACGACCCAGCCACGCGCCGTGTCTTCGCATCTCAAGACGTCACCTTTGACGAGTCCGTCCCCTTTTACCGTCTCTTTCCCTACCGCACTGCCCCTCGCCCCCCCCGCCGCTCTTTCTTGCTCCAGGTCCTCCCCAGGTAGACCCCCTCCTTGCGCCAGGTCCTGCTCCTTCAGGTGTTTCTCAGGTAGACCCTCCCGTGCCTGCGCCTGTGGAGGTCACTGGTGACTCAGGTCCTGTTGGGGGTGGTCCTGCTCGAGGTGCTGTGTCTGGGGGTGCTGAGCCTGGGGGTGCGGAGCCTAAGCCTGAGGAGCCTAGGGGTGCTGAGACTGGGGGTGCTGAGCCTGGGGGGTGCGGAGCCTGCGGTGTGAGGAGCCTGTGGCTGGCGAGTCTGGGGGGTGCTGAAGCCTGCGTGTGCGGAGCCTGGGGGTGCTGAGTCTGGGGGTGCTAAGACTTGCTGCTCTGCGTTCTCCTTGGAGTACCCGTCTTCGTGCGCGTGTACCTCTCACCTCACAGCAGCTGCAACGACTGGTACGGTCGCCGTCAGGGGTCGCGCTTCTGGAGCTCGGGGGCTCTGCTGCTGGAGGTACTTCTACTGCCGTTACTGAAGCTGGAAGAGTGGTGCTGGTCTCGGAGGTGCTTCGTACTGAGGTACTGAGGAGCTGCTGGGCTGTCGGTGCTGCTGAGCCTTGAGGGTAATCCTGGTGGAGACCCTGGAGTACTGGGGTGCTGCTGCCGGAGACATTGAGGCTGGTGACCCTGGGATTGGAAGTGCTGGTTCTGGGGGTGCTTCTGCTGAGAGGTGCTGGAGCTGGCTAAGGGTACTGGAGCTGGTGAGGGTGCTGGAGCTATTGAGGGTGCTAGAGCTGCTGAGGGTGCTGGAGCTGCTGGAGGTACTGGAGCTGCTAGGGTGCTGGAGCTGCTGAGGGTGTTGGAGCCGCTGGTGCTGGTGGCGCTGCGCGCCACGCCTGTTCTTTGCTCCGCCTTCTCCGTCGTCTCTACCACCGCCTGCCTCCGTGCTTCGCCAGGTTCTTAGCCTCCCGTCGTCTACTGGTCTTCCGTTACAGCTTGGCTCACCCTGCCTGCTCCTTCTCCTTACACTGAGCAGCTCACAAGGTCTTGCTGAGCGTCGTGAGCCTGCGTCGCGTCCTGCCTTGCCTGTCTGTTCTTGTCGTCGTGTTCCTCGTCAGCGTCAGCGGGCTGTTCCAGGCACCCACCTTGTAGTCCGTCATCTTTCTCCTTCTTCCCCTTGTGTTCCTCTGCCGTCCCCTCCTGAGTCCTCTCTGTCCTGTTGCTGCTGACCTTGAGTCTGACCAGTTTCGTACTGAGCACCCTACGGTCACACGTCTATTAGCCACTGTTGTCACTGACCCGTCATTTGAGTCCATTGCTGCGTCTACCCTAATAGCTGAGCTTGTCGACTTTGCTGCTGCCTGTCGTCTAGACTACGCCGCTAGTCTTGTTGCTGAGCCTGAGTCTGTCTGTCCTCCGTCCGTCGGGGGTGAGTGTGCTCTCGGCACGGACGTCCTTGAGGACACGCAGAGGACCTTGAGTGTCTTGCAGCCGCTGCGCCTCATCTCGTGTCCATGCTGCTTTGCCCCTGAGTGAGACCCGGAATGCTCGAGAACATCCCGACCCCGCGCTCTTACGCTGAGCGATCGCGGGTGAGTACCTGCCTCTCAAGTGGCAGACAGCCATGGACGCAGAGATGGCATCCTGGAAGTCCACAGGCACCTATGTCGACGAGGTTCCCCCTCCTGGGGCGAACATCGTCAGTGGCTATGTGGATTTTCAGGGTGAAGCGGCCGCCAGGTTCTCCAGCCTGTCTTCAAGGCTCGGTACGTTGCTCGAGGTTTCAGTCAGGGAGAGGGAGTTGACTTCTTCCTGACCTTCTCCCCCACCCCAAAGATGACCACTCTTCGGGTGCTGCTGCACGTTGCTGCTCAGCGTGACTACGAGCTTCACTCTCTTGACTTCAGCACTTCTTTCTTACAGGGCAGCCTGCACGAGGAGATTTGGCTGCGCGCGCCCTCTTGGCGTCATTGGGTCGTTCCCCCCTGGTACCCAGTGGAGCCTCCGGTCGGCCACTCTAACCGATCTCCGTGAGGCGCCGCGTGAGTGGCACGACACACTGAGAACGACAATTGCGGCTCTTGGGTTTGCTCCGCGACTTTTGATCCGTCCACTGTTTTCTGCGCACGGACACTTTCTTTGCCGCCGTTCTACATCCTCGTGGTACGTCGACGACTTGGTCTATTGCCACTGCTGACAATAAGGCTCTCGCCCTGGTGAAGTCGGAGCTTGCAGAAGAGACACACGTGCACTGACCTTGGGTGAGCTACGCAGCTACCTGGCTTGGCAGATCACCCCGGACAGAGCCAACCGCACCATCACACTGACTCGTCACACATGGTGCAGCAGGTCCTTCAGCGCTTAGGCTTCACCTGATCCTTGGCCCAGGCCACTCGTCTGGCTACAGGTCACTCGCTCTCAGCTTCAACCTTCGGACGAGTCCGTATAGCCGAGTGGTCCTTACCCAGAGTTTAGTTTGCTGCCCTCATGTACCTGATGACCTGCAACTTCGACCTGACCTTGCGTACACGCTTGGCCTTCTGGCTCGCTACGTGCTCTCCTGGTCGACACTGAAAGGTGCACATGGATGCTGCGAAGAGGGTACTGCGCTACTTGTGCAGTACATCAGGCATGTGGGCTTCGTGCTTGGATGGGCGGGGGCGACGTTGTCCTCACTGTCACTCGTACGCTTCTTGGGTTGACGACCAGGGTACGCACGCGGTCGTCACATGGTTACAACCTTCAGCCTTGGCTCTTGCTCTCTTTCTTGGCGTTCTACACGCTCGTCTTCCGTTCTCGGCTCCAATTGTGAGGCTGAGATCTACGCCACAGCCATGGCTGCACAGGAGTTACGCTGGCTCACCTACCTGCTGACCGACCTGGGAGAGGCGGCCCTCGTTCTCCTCCAGTGCTGTACGTCGACAACAAAGGCCGCCATTGCCTTGTGTCAGGAGCACAGATTAGGAGCACATAAACGAAGCACATCGCTCTGCGTTATTTCCTGGCTCGAGAGTTGCAGCAGCGTGGTCAGCTTCCTCTTGCTTACGTGGCCACTCGAGCCAACACAGTTGATATATGCATCAGGCACTTCCGCCTGGTGATCATCAGCGCTTTTGTACCTTGGTTGGGGCCTTGTGCCTATGTTTCTCTAACTTGCTGTAGGGCTTTGCCTGTACTGTGATCTATATATATTCCTGTATGCTTACACCAGCTAGGTTTGTGATCACTGTATTGCTTGTGCCTCTGCATGTGAACTGGCCTTGTGGCCTCTTGTGCCAGTTTGTTTGGTGACTTTGTGATCCACCTTGAGCTGTGCTTTGTTTCTTCTCTTGACTGGTCTTGTGGACCATTTTCTTTGCTCTGGCTATCCCCCATTTCGCCTATGGGGGTGTGTCAAACTATATGTTTATTGTTAGTAAGGCTGTATTGGGGCTAGCTTTAGGGGTACAGAATTTCTCTCGACATTCTAGCCTTGTACCCCATCTTGACCTAATCTAATCATTCTTGCCTAGTATTCTTAACACGTACAATCCGCGCTAGCCCTTGCGCAGCCTCTGCAGCCCATGCCAGGCCCGCGCGAAACATGTACAGCCCACGCCAGGCCCGCGCACACGGCCTGTACAGCCCACCCCAGCCTACGCGACGCCCTGTACTGCAGCTCGCACGCTGCGCCCGCTACTTGCGCGATGCCCCTGCTGCTTCGCGCGTTGCATTTGTTGTCGCATGCGCTGCTCGCCCTGCCCGCAGACTGCTAGCGCACTTCTACACCAGAGTTGCTGCTGCGCCCGAGCTGCTACTGCGCCTGAGCTGCTGCTGCTGTGCGCCTTCTCCTGGGTGCTGCTGCTGCTGCTACTTGCTGCAGCTGCTCCTCCTTGCTGCTACTGCTGCTACTTGCTGCAGTTGCGCCTCCTTGCTGCTGCTGTTGCTACTTGCTGCTGCTGCTACTTACTGCAGCTGCTCCTCCTTGCTGCCTGCTGCTACTTGCTGCAGCTGCTCCTCTCAGCTACTGCTACTATGACTACTGTCTCCGTTCTTAGTTTTGACCGCTGAGGGCCGCTGCGGATCGACTTTGACATATGGCTCGATGACCTCCGGCTGTTCTTGCAGAGCGAGGCCAAGGATGGAGTTCCCCTGTTATCGGCATACCAACGGAACCCTCCCTACCCCACCTGCCACAGAGAAAGCTGCTGATACTCAGTGGATGATTCGCGATGCCACTGCCCTCCTTGCGGTTCGCAACCACCTTTCTGTCGCTGAATGAGCGCATTTTAGCCAGCAAAAAACAGCCCAGGCCCTCTATGACGCTGTCGTCGCTCACTACTCCTCCCGGTCACTGCTGCCGTAGGCCGTCTCATGTTGCCGTACCTGCATCCGGACCAAGCCGCCTTCATCACTATCGCTGACCTCTTTACCCACCTCCACACTAGTGAGGCTCGCTTCCGCTCCGCTCTCAAGCCGGAGTTTCTTGCTAAGAACCCACCCCCCCCCCACCCCCCCCCACCCCCCCCCCCCCCCCCCCCCCCCCGCAGTATTGTGAAAGAGAGAACGAGAATGGAATGACTATGAAAGAAGTGAGTACAAATAGGAAACCCTAATTGGGTTGTACCCCCTATGGGATACCCCACTATAGCCTACACAATAGTATAAGCTATATAGTTCTGACACACCCCCATAGGCAAAGTGGGGGAGAACAAGGGGTCACAAGACCAGTCAAGCAAAGCAAAGCAAAGCTCAGGGTGGATCACAAAGTCACCACACATTCCGAGCACAAGTTCAAGCCACATGGCCAGTTCACATGCAAGATCATATATAGAGATATACAAGAGTCAAGTAAGCAAGAGCAAGAGTATATATAGGCGAAGGTACAAGCAAGGTCAAGAGGAGAGCAAGTGAGGCAAGACAGGCACAAGAACCCAACTGCGTGCAACAACGCTGATGATCACAAGGCGCAAGTGCCTTGGTGAAGACATCAGCAGTGTTGGCCTCAGAGGCCACGTACGCAAGTCGCAACTGTCCACGCTGCTGTAGCTCACGAGCAAGAAAGTAGCGGAGAGCAATGTGCTTCGTTCTGTGCTCCAGTCTCTGCTCTCGACAACAAGGCCCGCATGGCCTTGTTGTCTACGTACAGGACTGGAGGAGAACGAGGCTGCTCTCCAAGGTCGGTCAACAGGTAGGTGAGCTCAGCGTAACTCCTGGGCAGCCATAGCCCCGGCGTAGATCTCAGCCTCACAACTGGAGCCGAGAACAGAAGACGAGCGGGTAGCCCGCCACGAAACAGAGCCGGAACCAAGGCTGAAGGTGTAAACCCTGTGACGGCCGCTGCGTAGCCTGGTCGTCAGCCCAAGAAGCGTCCGCTGTGCCCAGTGAGGAGACCACTGGACTGCGCCCTCCAAGCACTAGCCCCATGCCCGACGTACTGCACAAGTAGCGCAACACCCTCTTCGCTGCAGCCATGTGCTCTGGTCGTGTGTCTCCCAGGATCAACATAGCGTGCGAGAATGCTAAGAGGGTATGCAGGGTCAGGTCGTGTGCAGGTCATCAGGTACATGAGGCAGCCAACAAGCTCTGCATACGGGCCACTCGAATCTACGGACTCATCCGAAGGCAGAGCTAGAGAGCGTAGTGGCGAGTAGGCAGAGGAGTGGCCTGAGGCGAGGAGTAACGTGAGCCGAAGCGCTGAAGGACCTGCTGCACCATGGTGTGACTGAGTCAGGGTAATGGTGCGGCGTGCTCTGTCCCCCGGGTGATCTGCAAGCCAAGATAGCTGCGCAGTTCACCCAGGTCAGTGCACGTGTGTCTTCTTCTGCAGCTCGGACTTCACGTAGGCGAGTCCAGCAGTGTCAAGCTGTGGCAAAGACCAAGTCGTCGACGTACACGAGGATGTAGAACGGCGGCAGAGAGGTGTCGGTGCGCAGAAACAGCGACGGTTCGGCAGTAGAAGGAGCAAACCCAAGTGCCGCGAGCGTAGTCCTCAGTGTGTCGTGCCACTCACGTGGCGCCTGGCGGAGACCGTAGACTGGACGCCGGAGACTCCACTGGGTACCAGGAGGGAAAGACCCAGTGAAGCCAGGTGGGCGGACGCAGCCAGATCTCCTCGTGCAGGCTGCCCTGCAAGAAAGCTGTGCTGAAGTCGAGAGAGTGCAGCTCGTAGTCCACGGTGAGCAGCAACGTGCAGCAGGACCCGAAGAGTGGTCATCTTCGGGTGGGGGAGAAGGTCTGAAAGTAGTCAACTCCCTGCCGCTGACTGAAGCCACGAGCCACGTAACGCGCCTTGAAGACAGGCGGAGAAACCCGGCGGCCGCTTCAACCCTGAAAATCCACATGCCACTGACGATGTTCGCCCCAGGGGGGGGAACAGCGTCAACGTAGGTGCCTGTGGACTTCCAGGAAGCCATCTCTGCATCCATAGCTGACCTGCCACTGAGAGGAGTAGGGACCCTCTATCGCCTCCGCGTAAGAGCGCGGAGTCGGGATGTCTGGTGCATCCGGGTCTCCCTCAGGGGCTAGCAGTACAGACGCGAGGACGAGGTGAAGCGGCGGCTAGACACTGGAACTCCTCACATGCCTGTCCTCAAGGACGTCCGTGCCAAGGGCGACACTCACCCCCGACGGACGGAGGACAGGCGGACTCAGACTCAGTGACAAGACGGGCAGCGTAGTCTAGACGACAGCGCGCAGCAAAGTCGACAAGCTCAGTGACAAGGGCAGACGCAGCAGACGACTCGAAGGAAGGGTCAGTGACAGCTGTAGAAAGGAGAAGCGTGACAGTAGGACTGGCAGCACGAAGAGAGTCCGACTCCGGGTCGGCAAGAGCAGGAAGAGAGGAGGCAGGAGGAGAAGGCAAAGGGGCACGCAGAGGAGCAGTGGACGGACGCAGTGACATCCGGTGCGTGCCAGGAACAGGAGGAGGACGCTGACAGCGACCCGCGACCACTAGCGCGCTCAGTACGAACAGGCGACACAGGACGAGACGCAGGGCTCACGACGCTCAGTAAGACCTCCAGTCGGACCAGTGTAGGGAAGACGGAGCAGGCAAAGGGGAGGCAGGCTGTAGCTGTGGCCTGTGACCGGACAGGCTGCGGACCCTCTAAGGGAGGAGGAGGAGGAGGCGGAAGACCAAGAACCTGCTGCAGGGAGCGGAACGAAGTAAGGTCGGGGCCGCGCGGCGACACCAGAAACAGCAGGAACAGTACCAGCAGGCCCGGCAGGAGTACCACACTCCAGCAGCACCTCCAGCAGCACCACCAGAAGCTCCAGAACCTCCAGCAGCAGCACCAGGAGCACTGTCAGTCGGACCGCCAACGGCAGGCTCAGCGCCAACACCCTCAGTAGCACCCCGCTCCAGGAGAAACTCTCAGACCCAGCAGCTCCAGCCACCCACAGTACGAGCACCGGCGGGGACGCAAGGCAGCAGTACCCTCTGCAGCCGAAGAACCACCAGCACCAGCAGCACACCTCCAGCGCCTGGCAAACCACTCACGCAGCTCCTGCGGGGAGAGTGGCTCCCGGCGAGACGAAGCACCCCCAGGCACAGCACACCCCAGGCTCAGCAACCCCAGGCACAGCACCCCCAGGGCTCGGCACCTCCAGGCTCAGCACCCCCAGGCTCAGCACCCCAGGCTCAGCACCCCCCATGCTCAGCACCCCCAGGCTCAGCACCCCCAGGCTCAGCACCCCCAGGCTCAGCAACCCCAGACTCCGCACCCCCAGGCTCAGCTCCCGCAGCAGCCACCAGAGTCACCAGTGACCTCGAAAGGCTCGACCGCGTCTACCTGGGACACACCTGAAGGGGCAGGACCCTGAGGGGGGGAGGGGGGACTACCGGGGGGGGACCTGGTACCCAGGAAGAGCGGGGGTGGGGGGAGGGACGGAGTGCGGTAGGGGAAGAGGCGGTAGTAGGGTACCGACTCGTCGAACGTGACGTCCTGGGAGGACAGAACACGTCGAGAGGTTGGGGTGGTAAAACTGCCACCCAGGGGCGTCGGGGGGGAACCCCAGGAAGACGCAGGGAGAAGCACGAGGGGACAGCTTGTCCGCAGACAGGTCGCGAACAAACGCCCGAGATCCCCAGACCCGGAACGCCGACGCATCGCCAACCTTCCCCGTCCACAGCAGGGCTGGGGAGGTCTCCGGTCGAGAGACCCTGGGGTGGAGGTTTGATCTGGTGCGCAGCGTACCTGACCGCAAACGGCCACAGAAAATGGGGAGCAGCCGCATGCATCATGGACGTACGAGCGACGTCCATGGACCATGCCAATGCGGCGCTCAGCAATCCCATTCTGCTGTGGTGAGTCCGGGAAGCGTGAAGGTCTGACCGGATGCCTCGTGCACGACAGTAGGCACTCAGGGAGGCCAGAGGAGAACTCTCCGCCTCTGTCCGAGTGCAGACGCAAAACAGGGAAGTCAGAGCCAAAGCTCTCCGAAGCTGGAGACGAGCTGCGCGGATCCAGTCGATCAACACCGCAGTTGACCTCACCCTTGCCTGCGCAAGGGGAAGACTGTTGGTGTAACGCGAGGTAGTCCGTCAACCACCAGCAGGAAGTAGCGCTCCTGACCCTGTCCACGGACGCGGGCTGGGCCCCACACGTCCATGTGAAGCGTCTGCAACGGGGCCTCTGTCGGAGGAAACTGGGAGGAGTGAGGGGCAGCACGCTGGCGCCCCTCGACACAGGGGACACAGGTAGGGCCAGGGCCCGGAGGAAGGGGAGGGAGAGACCGGGGAAGACCAGACACAAGGACTCGCGAGGCCATGCCTCTGAGCCGAAGCAGAGAGGGGTGGCCAAGGCGGTGGTGCCAGAGGAGGGTCTCGTGAGACAGACGACGACACGAGCAAGGGGCAGACTCAGGACCAGACCTGGACGCTGCAAGCAAACACCTGACCAAACGAAGGGACCCTACCAGACTCAGCACCTGGAGGAGAAGCAGTGGTCAGTGTGTACAGGCTCGACCTGGCCGACGTGTAAACGTAGCCAGGTGGCGACCTGTATCCGCCTCCGTGCAGTGGGTCACCCGCTGACGAGCAGGGGTGAACTGGTGGACACCCGCATCCTGGAGGTCAGCACCACTCACCAAGTTCGTCGAGAACGAGGGGAGGGTAGAGACCAGTCAGGTGCCAGAGGGGGCCGCCGGACACGGGAGGACAGTGGAGAAGCGAGACAGGACAGGCCCCCCAGAGGGGTCAGCCAGGGACACCGCAACCGGCCGACTCAGCGGCGTGAGAGTGGTGCGGGTCCCTAAAGAAGGAGGCGAGACGCTCCAGAGTCAAGGGTGAAGGTGGTGAGAGGCCGAAGCCGACACAGTACCTGAGAGGGCAGACTCACCAGCACCTGAGAGCACAGACGCACTGGCACCTAGAGCAGCAGCCTCACTAGTACCTGACGCGGCAGTACCAATGCCCGGGTCGGGCGGGAAACACCGGTAACAGTCATCCTCATCACTACCAGTCACAGCATACATAGCAGAGAGAATAGCATCAAAATCAAGATCATAAATAGCTACACCAGCCCTAGACAGCTCTCCCCAGCGGGGGATCTCAGCGGCCTCCGGAAACTGCTGACGCCAGGCGTCGTCAGGCGGCCAAAGCAGCGGCGGGCTGTGTGGCGCCCTCCACACTCTCCCCTGCACGGTCACCTGTGCGAAGAACGTAGGGGGCAGGGGACCAAGCGCACCACCACGCTGACGCTGCAAGTACCACTCAACGGAGCTGCTGAGGGCCGGGGACGGTGGCGAGAGTGCTGCTGCATTGCTGGGCTGCTGCTGCGGCTGCTGCTGTTGCCTGCTAGCTAGCTGCTGGCGCTGACCACACCCCAGAGCTGCTCCGCTGGGACGAGCCACTCCGACGACCCGCCTCCACCGCCACCCCCGCCTCCACCGCCACCTCCGTCTCCACCGCCACCTCCCCCACCAGGTCCGTCGCTCCCACCGCTCCCACCGCCTCCTCCGCTACCACCTCCGCCGCCACCTCCGCCTCCACCGCCGCCACCAAGTAACTCCACTCCCGCCACCACCCCCACCGCCACCCCCACCTCCCCCCCGCCACCCCCACCGCCTCCTCCACCGCCCCCTCGAGCTCCACCCGCTCCCCTGCCCCACCTTGCTCTTGCCAGAGCGGCGTCTGCCGCTGGGGCAGACGCCGCGCCGACCGACTCAAAACCAGTGAGGTCGGCCCGCAGCGGCAGAGGCGAACAGAGGGCAGGCAGGGGGGAAGGACCACACCCCTCAAAGATGGGGGTGCGAGGGTCACCCCGAGAAGGCCCCTACAGTCAACATACTCTTCTCAGCCGCTAGCAGTGGACTCCTCAAGGAGGTCGACAGTGAGCTTGGTGGGACAGACAGAGAGAAACTGGTCCCTAACGACACGAAGGGACTCAGGGAGACGGGTGACGAGAAAGTAGAGGGTGATGTACATGGGAGGAGGGTTCGCAGCGCGGAACTCAGCAGGAAGGGCAGCGCGGTAGCGGGTGTCCCTAGCACGGAGGTGGGTAACGAGGTCAGCGACAGTGGGAAAGGAAGCGAGGTCAGGGAAGAGAAACGGTAGCATGAGGCGGCTAAGGGTAGTCGGAGGAAGGGGAGGAGTAGCGTGCAACTACAGCGTCGTACAAGGCCTGAGCGGACTTGCACTGACTAAAGTGGGCACGCTCAGAGGAAGGGAGGTGGCGACGCACAGCAAGACGTGCAGCAGCATCGCGGGTCGCCCACTTGGAGCGAACGGCAGAGTCAGCATCAGCAGGTGGGGCAGGAACAGCGCCAGAGACAAAGTCAAAAAGAGGAGACCTCATCTATCGCATCACACAGTAAGTACAGCTGCAGGTCTTCAATCCAGACGGCAAAAGTCAATGGCCCTCCCCTCAGCGTCAAAAGTAAGAACATTGGGGGTGGCCATGGCAGCAGCTGGAAGTCTCACCGGGCTGGGAGAGTCGGGTAGGTCAGCAGCAGAAGAACACAGCTCAGGAACAGCAGCACGGCGGCTCGGGCGGCTCGGGCGGCTCGGGGCGGCTCGGGCGGTTTCGGGCGGCTCGGGCGGAGCGGCTCGGTCGCAGCTCAGCGGCGGCTCGGGCGGCGGCGGCTACGGCGGCGGCTCGGCTGCTGCTGGGCGGTCTGGGCGGGCGGCCTCGGGCGGCTCCGGCTCGGCGGCGCAGGCGGCGGCGGCTCGGCGGCGGCCCGGGCGGCGGCTCAGGCGGCGGCGGCTCGGCGGCGGCTCGGCTGCTGCTGGGCGGCTCGGCGGGGCCGCGGAGCAGAGGGCGGCGGTGCCAGCGTAGGGAGAGGGCGGCGGGGCCGCGATCGAGGGGCGGCGGGGTCCGCGTAGCAGAGGGCGGCAGGGCCGCGAGCAGAAGGCCGTGCGGGGGCCGCGTAGCTGAGGGCTTCATGGCCGCGACGTAGGGCGGCGGGCGGGCCTTCGAAGTAGGGCGGGCGGGCGGGCCGGGGACGTAGGGCGGCGGGGCCGCGACGTAGGGCGGGCGGGCGGGCCGTCGAAGTAGGGCGGCGGGCGGGCCGGGACGTAGGGGCGGCGGGGGCCGCGACGTAGGGCGGCGGGCGGGCCGTCGAAGTAGGGCGGCGGGCCACGGACGTAGGGCGGCGGGGCCGTCGAAGTAGGGCGGCGGGCAGGCCGCGACCTTAGGGCGGCGAGGCCGCGCGATAGGGCGGCGGGGCCGCAAGGTAGGGGGCGGCTCGACAGGCCGCTAGGGAGGGCGACACGACGGGTCGCTAAAAATAAAGGACGCGCGCCTCGGGGCGCGCTTCGGTGGGGGCCCAAGAAACAGTCCCTAGTAGGGGACCTGCTCTGATTCCATGTGAAAGAGGAGAACGAGAATGGAATGACTATGAAAGAAGTGAGTACAAATAGGAAACCCTAATTGGGTTGTACCCCCTATGGGATACACCCACTATAGCCTACACAATAGTATAAGCTATATAGTTCTGACAAGTATTTCACCCTGTACCTCCTCGTCACTCGCCCTCTCTTGATGGAAAGAGAGTGAATCTGGAGAGCGTACAAGAGATTAAGTCCGCCGACTTCGACGGAATATTGCGTGCAGCTCACGTAACCTTAAACTATGAGCAGGTACGCGTTAGAACGGCTTAATTTCTACTTTCCAGAATGGTATCGCACGTCTTCAACCAAGATCCAGGCCGATCGCTATCCGCGATTTAAGTGCGACGGGGTATCCTAGCGAAATTACTTGGCAGCCATGGATTAGATCAAGAAAGTAGCTTTAGCAAGATTTCAAATCTGCAAAGTGACGAGTTGTTCAAACCCTACCAACCCAACCCTCGCCCTACAACAATCCCCAACAACCCAAAGTGCTAAACTAGCAACACCAAAGGTGTTGCTGTGAATAGCAAAGGTTTGTTGGTGCTTGTTGGGTGCGAGATCAATTCCAGCCCGCAACAAGTCTAACAAGCACATTTTGCCCAAACCCTTAGCCCACAACTAGCTAGAGCAAAATACCACAACCACCTACACAATCAACACTCCCCCTTGCTCGTGCTGGATGTGGCTGAACACCACTGGGCAAAATCCTTCACTCCACTCCCCCTTGCCCAGGGAGGGGCGCCATCCACAGCATGATGTCGTCAAGGCATAGAAGCACCAGCCCTCCCACATCCTCCTCACGCACCATGTCATCATGGGGCTGCATCCCCAATCAGGGACATGCACACACCGTGCCGCTCAAGGGAAGGGGTTGGTGAGTATGTCTACTGCTTGACGGTTTGGTTGGGCACCACCAGAGGATCACCTCGCCGCTTGCCACCATCTCCCTGATGAAATGCCACCGAACCTGCATGTGCTTTGTGCGGCCATGCAAGCATGCATTCTGTGCAAGGGCAATGGCAAACTAGTTGTCCACAAACACAGCACACCACCAGCAAACTCATGCCCAAACTCCCCAAACAAACGCTTCAGCCACACACCCTCCTGAATGCACTGACACAGGCTGATGTACTCACTCTCAGTGGTGGATAATGCAACCACCGGCTGCCTCTTGCTCTGCCAAGATATGGCTCCACCACCAACTCATCAGCTGAATCTCGAGCATAATCAGCATCACTAAAGCCCACGAACTCAACCTGAGGCTTGTTGTGTGCGGGTAGAAGATACCTGATTTGACACAACCTTTCAAGGTACCTTAGCACTCTCTTAGCAGCCTGCAGGTGAAATTCCTTGGGACAAGACACCACCTTGGATAGCTGTGACACTGCATAAGAAATCTGGGGCTGTGTGGTAGTGCTTGCATACATAAGCGACCCCATAATGCTTTGATAGAGCTGGACCAGCTCATCCTCAGAAAGGGCTCCTCGCATGTGCATGCACGTCGAACACCTGTAGGGAGATGAGTACGCACGGGGTTAGCCTAAAAAAGGCCAAAGGACTCAAGCATGTTGAGAATGTACCTCTCTTGATGAATCGAAATGCCACTCTCATCACGCTCTATCTGCACCCCCAAATAGTGTTTAGCCCTCCCCCAAGTCCTTCATGCGGAAACAGGAGGACAAGAGACCCTTCACCCTCATCCAGCAAGACCATGCTCGAAGACATGAGCAGAATGTCATCCACATAGAGGTAGAGGGACAACCTGCCCTCACCCCTCACCAAGTGGTACAAGGTGGGGTCACACTCCGACCTCTCAAACCCAAAATCCATCAGCGCCTCATCAAACTTGAGGTACCACTGCCTTGGAGCTTGCTTTAGCCCATAGATTGATTTCCTGAGTCAGCAAACTCTGCCGGACCCATCATCAAAACCAAGTGGCTGCCTCATGTAAAGCTCCTCTTTCAAGACTGTCAAACATTATATATGTTGTGCTTGTTTAGGCTACAGTGGGTTAGCCTATAGGGGGTACACAATTCTAGGGTTAGGTACTTGTACTGATTTCACTGTTAGTTCAACCATTCCTGTTCGTTCATTTCAACATGGTATAGAGCAGGTCCTTCGCTAGGACCGTTTTTTTTAGGGCCCACCACTACCTACCTACCTACCTGCGCCCTAGGGCGCCTCGTTTTTCACGGCCCCCTAAGGCCCCGTGACCCGCGACCCGCCCCTTAGCGACTCGCGCGCCGCCCCTTAAGGCCCCGTCGGCCCACGCTCGCTCGCCCCTTACGGCCCCGCGCTCGCCCCTTAGCGACCCTGTCGGCCCCGCGATCGCCCCTAACGGCCCCGTCGGCCCCGCGCTCACCTCCCTAGAGGCCCCCGTCGGCCCCGCGCTCGCCCTTAGCGGCCCCTTACGGCCCCGCGCTCGCCCCTAGAGGCCCCGAACGGCCCCGCCCTCGCCCTTAGCAGCCCCTTACGGCCCCGCGCTCGCCCCTAGAGGCCCCGATCGGCCCCGCGCTCGCCCTTAGCGGCCCCTTACGGCCCCGCGCTCGCCCCTAGAGGTCCCGAACGCCCCCCCCCCCAGAACGAGCCGCCCGACCCGAGCAGCCCGAACCGAGCCGCCAGCCCGAACCGAGCCGCCCGAACCGAGCCGCCCGAACCGAGCCGCCCAGCCCAAACCAGAGCCGCGCCGCCCGTACTGACCAAGCCGCCCTACCTGAGTCGCACTGCCTACTGTTTTTTGGGGTCCCCATACTGCTATTACTCCTACTACTGCTATGGCTAGCCCTCTCCTGTGCTAGCTTTCGATGCTGGGGCGCCCAGTGAAGTTCGAAACCAGGCTAGATGACCTACACCTCTTCCTACAGCTCACTGCCAAGGAGTGACATCTCACTGTACGATCACGCCCCAGGCCATGCTCCTGCTCCTGCTGCTACTCTGCTGACAGCACTGCCCGCTCACGAGTGGCAGACTCGTGACGCCCACGCTCGCTTCGGTATTCGCAACTCCCTGCCGATAGATGAGGCGAGAGCACTTTGGGCAGCACAAGACTGCAACAGGCACTGTACACTGCTGTCGTTGCCCGCTACTCCTCACGCGGCCTCTGCCGCACTAGGCGTCTCTCTCTTCCCTACCTGTTCCCCGACTTAGCCTCTTTCACACAGTTGCGGACCTCATTACGCACCTCCGCACTAGTGAGGCTCGCTTCCCCGCGCCGCCATGCCTGATGAATTCCTTGCCAAGACCCACACCCCACTCTGGCTCACTCTCTACCACCTAGTCACCCGCCTCCCTGACACTCTGCGCTCAGTTAGGGACCACTTCCTAGCTCGCTGCCCCACTGAGCTCACCATTGCCCTCCTCGAGAAGGAACTCCTTGCAGCTGAGGCTAGGCATAGTCGCTGTAGGTTGCCTCTCGTGGCGACCCCCTTACCCCGTTCTTTGAGGGGTGTTCTCCTTCCCCCCTTCTTCCCTCTGTCGCCTCTGCTGCTGCTCTCGACCTCCTTGGTGCTGAGAAGGTCGGGACTGCGTCTGCTTCGAGCGGGCGCCGCAGCGGCAAGGGCAAAGGGGGCAAGGGCGGTGGCGGTGACAGCGGGGGAGGCGGTGGTGGGGGCGGTGGCGGCGCGTGGGGGTAGTGGCGCGACTTGAGGGGCTAGTGGCAGCGGTGGTGGTGGCGGCAGCGGCGGGGGAGGTGGCAGGGGCGGAGGCGGTGGTGGGGGTGGCGGTGGACGCGGCGGCGGCGGCAGGGGTGGGGGTGGTCGAGGAGGTGGCGGTGGTGGCGGTGGTGGTCGTTGAGGCGCTGGCGGTGGCCAGGGCCAGTAGCACACTCCATCGCCCCAGGAGGTCCGTGAGTGGTACTCTCAGCACGGGGGGGGGGGGGGGGGGGGGGGTGGGGGGGGGGGGGGGGGGGGGGGGGGGGGGGGGGGGGGGGGGGGGGGGGGGGGGGGGGGGGGGGGGGGGGGGGGGGGGGGGGGGGGGGGGGGGGGGGGGGGGGGGGGGGGGGGGGGGGGGGGGGGGGGGGGTGGGGGGGGGGGGGGGGGGATGGGTGGGGGGGGGGTGGGGGGGGGGGGGGGGGGGGGGGGGGGGGGGGGTGGGGGGGGGGGGGGGGGGGGGGGGGGGGGGGGAGGGGGCTGAGGGGGGGGGGGGGGGGGGGGGGGGGGTGGGGGGGGGGGGGGGGGGGGGGGGGGGGGGGGTGGGGGGGGGGGGGGGGGGGGGGTGGGGGGGGGGGGGGGGGGGGGGGGGGGGGGGGGGCCTGGGGGGGGGGGGGGCGGGGGGGGGGGGGGGGGGGGGGTGGGGGGGGGGGGGGGGGGGGGGGGGGGGGGGGGGGGGGGGGGGGAGGGGGGGGGGGGGGGGGGGGGGGGGGTGGCGGGGGGGGGGTGGGGGGGGGGGGGGGGGGGGGGGGGGGGGGGGGGCGGGGGGGGGGGGGGGGGGGGGGGGGGGGGGGGGGGGGGGGGGAGGGGGGGGGGGGGGGGTGGTGGGGGGGGGGGGGGGGGGGGGGGGGGGGGGGGGGGGGGGGGGGGGGGGGGGGGGTGGGGGGGGGGGGGGGGGGGGGGGGGGGGGGGGGGGGGGGGGGGGGGG
>CANXME010001446.1:0-32632 GCA_948144175.1 Closterium sp. NIES-65 | reverse complement strand
ACATGGACGTGGACGTGGGACATGGACGTGGACATGGACGTGGACGTGGACGTGGACATGGACGTGGACGTGGACGTGGACGTGGACGTGGACGTGGACGTGGACGTGGACGTGGACGTGGACGTGGACGTGGACGTGGACATGGACGTGGACGTGGACGTGGACGTGGAGGGATGGACGTGGACGTGGACGTGGACATGGACGTGGACGTGGACGTGGACATGGACGTGGACGTGGACGTGGACGTGGACGTGGACGTTGGTGGACGTGGACGTGGACGGACGTGGACGTGGACATGGACGTGGACGTGGACGTGGACGTGGACGTGGACATGGACGTGGACGTGGACGGGACGTGGACATGGACGTGGACGTGGACGTGGACGTGGACGTGGACGTGGACGTGGACGTGGACGTGGGACGTGGACGTGGACGTGGACGTGGACGTGGACAGTGGACGTGGACGTGGACGTGGACGTGGACGTGGACGTGGACGTGGACGTGGACATGGACGTGGACGTGGACGTGGACGTGGACGTGGACGTGGACGTGGACGTGGACGTGGACGTGGACGTGGACGTGGACGTGGACGTGGACGTGGACGTGGACGTGGACGTGGACTGGGACGTGGACGTGGACGTGGACGTGGACGTGGACGTGGACAGGACGTGGACGTGGACGTGGACATGGACGTGGACGTGGACGTGGACGTGGACGTGGACGTGGACGTGGACGTGGACGTGGACGTGGACGTGGACATGGACGTGGACGTGGACGTGACGTGGACGTGGACGTGGACGTGGACGTGGACGTGGACGTGGACGTGGACGTGGACAGGACGTGGACGTGGACGTGGACGTGACGTGGACGTGGACGTGGACGTGGACGTGGACGTGGACGTGGACGTGGACATGGACGTGGACGTGGACGTGGACGGGACGTGGACGTGGACGTGGACGTGGACGTGGACGTGGACATGGACGTGGACGTGGACGTGGACATGGACGTGGACGTGGACGTGGACATGGACGTGGACGTGGACGTGGACGTGGACGTGGACGTGGACGTGGACGTGGACGTGGACGTGGACGGGACGTGGACATGGACGTGGACGTGGACGTGGACGTGGACGTGGACTGGACGTGGACGTGGACGTGGACATGGACGTGGACGTGGACGTGGACGTGGACGTGGACGTGGACGTGGACGTGGACGTGGACGTGGACGTGGACGATGGACGTGGACGTGGACGTGGACGTGGACGTGGACGTGGACGTGGACGTGGACGTGGACGTGGACGTGGACGTGGACATGGACGTGGACGTGGACATGGACGTGGACGTGGACGTGGACGTAGGACGTGGACGTGGACGTGGACGTGGACGTGGACGTGGACGTGGACGTGGACGTGGACGTGGACGTGGACGTGGACGTGGACGTGGACGTGGACGTGGACGTGGACGTGGACGTGGACGTGGACGTGGACGTGGACGTGGACGTGGACGTGGACGTGGACGTGGAATGGACGTGGACGTGGACGTGGACGTGGACGTGGACGTGGACGGGACATGGACGTGGACGTGGACGTGGACATGGACATGGACGTGGACGTGGACGTGGACGTGGACGTGGACGTGGACGTGGACGTGGACGTGGACGTGGACGTGGACGTGGGACGTGGACGTGGACGTGGACGTGGACCAGACGTGGACGTGGACGTGGACGTGGACGTGGACGTGGACGTGGACGTGGACGTGGACATGGACGTGGACGTGGACGTGGACGTGGACGTGGACGTGGACGTGGACTGGACGTGGACGTGGACGTGGACGTGGACGTGGACGTGGACGTGGACGTGGACGTGGACGTGGACGTGGACGTGGACGTGGACGTGGACGTGGACGTGGACGTGGACGTGGACGTGGACATGGACGTGGACGTGGACATGGACGTGGACGTGGACGTGGACGTGGACGTGGACGTGGACATGTGGACGTGGACGTGGACGTGGACGTGGACGTGGACGTGGACGTGGACGTGGACGTGGACGTGGACGTGGACGTGGACGTGGACGTGGACGTGGACGTGGACGTGGACGTGGACGTGGACGTGGACATGGACGTGGACAGGACGTGGACGTGGACGTGGACGTGGACGTGGACGTGGACGTGGACGTGGACATGGACGTGGACGTGGACGTGGACATGGACGTGGACGTGGACGTGGACGTGGACGTGGACATGGACATGGACGTGGACGTGGACGTGGACGTGGAC
Source organism: Closterium sp. NIES-65 (assembly GCA_948144175.1). Lineage (NCBI taxonomy): Eukaryota > Viridiplantae > Streptophyta > Zygnematophyceae > Desmidiales > Closteriaceae > Closterium > Closterium sp. NIES-65. Next base: position 30,357 of record CANXME010001446.1, on the reverse strand, counting down.
GTGGACGTGGACGTGGACGTGGACGTGGACGTGGACGTGGACGTGGACATGGACGTGGACGTATGGACGTGGACGTGGACATGGACGTGGACGTGGACGTGGACGTGGACGTGGACGTGGACGTGGACGTGGACGTGGACGTGGACGTGGACGTGGACGTGGACGTGGACGTGGACGTGGACGTGGACGTGGACGTGGACGTGGACGTGGACGTGGACGTGGACGTGGACGTGGACGTGGACGTGGACGTGGACGTGGACGTGGACGTGGACGTGGACGTGGACGTGGACGTGGACGTGGACGTGGACATGGACGTGGACGTGGACATGGACGTGGACGTGGACGTGGACTGGGTGGACGTGGACGTGGACGTGGACGTGGACGTGGACGTGGACGTGGACGTGGACGTGGACGTGGACGTGGACGTGGACGTGGACGTGGACGTGGACGTGGACGTGGACGTGGACGTGGACGTGGACGTGGACGTGGACATGGACGTGGACGTGGACGTGGACGTGGACGTGGACGTGGACGTGGACATGGACGTGGACGTGGACGTGGACGTGGACGTGGACGTGGACGTGGACGTGGACGTGGACGTGGACGTGGACGTGGACGTGGACGTGGACGTGGACGTGGACGTGGACGTGGACGTGGACATGGACGTGGACGTGGACGTGGACGTGGACGTGGACGTGGACGTGGACGTGGACGTGGACGTGGACGTGGACTGGACGTGGACGTGGACGTGGACGTGGACGTGGACGTGGACATGGACGTGGACGTGGACATGGACGTGGACGTGGACGTGGACGTGGACGTGGACGTGGACGTGGACATGGACGTGGACGTGGACGTGGACGTGGACGTGGACGTGGACGTGGACGTGGACGTGGACGTGGACGTGGACGTGGACGTGGACGTGGACTGGACGTGGACGTGGACGTGGACGTGGACATGGACGTGGACGTGGACAGGACGTGGACGTGGACGTGGACGTGGACATGGACGTGGACGTGGACGTGGACGTGGACATGGACGTGGACGTGGACGTGGACGTGGACTGGACGTGGACGTGGACGTGGACGTGGACGTGGACGTGGACGTGGACGTGGACGTGGACGTGGACGTGGACGTGGACGTGGACGTGGACGTGGACGTGGACGTGGACGTGGACGTGGACGTGGACATGGACGTGGACGTGGACGTGGACGTGGACGTGGACATGGACGTGGACGTGGACGTGGACATGGACGTGGACGTGGACGTGGACGTGGACGTGGACGTGGACGACGTGGACGTGGACGTGGACGTGGACGTGGACGTGGACGTGGACGTGGACGTGGACATGGACGTGGACGTGGACGGACAGGACGTGGACATGGACGTGGACGTGGACGTGGACGTGGACGTGGACGTGGACGTGGACGTGGACGTGGACGTGGACATGGACGTGGACGTGGACGTGGACGTGGACGTGGACGTGGACGTGGACGTGGACGTGGACGTGGACGTGGACGTGGACGTGGACGTGGACGTGGACGTGGACGTGGACGTGGACATGGACGTGGACGTGGACGTGGACATGGACATGGACGTGGACGTGGACGTGGACGTGGACATGGACGTGGACGTGGACGTGGACGTGGACGTGGACGTGGACGTGGACATGGACGTGGACGTGGACGTGGACGTGGACGTGGACATGGACGTGGACGTGGACGTGGACGTGGACGTGGACGTGGACGTGGACGTGGACGTGGACGTGGACATGGACGTGGACGTGGACGTGGACGTGGACGTGGACGTGGACATGGACGTGGACGTGGACATGGACGTGGACGTGGACGTGGACGTGGACATGGACGTGGACGTGGACGTGGACGTGGACGTGGACGTGGACGTGGACGTGGACGTGGACGTGGACGTGGACGTGGACGTGGACGTGGACGTGGACGTGGACATGGACGTGGACGTGGACGTGGACGTGGACGTGGACATGGACGTGGACATGGACGTGGACGTGGACGTGGACGTGGACGTGGACGACGTGGACGTGGACGTGGACATGGACGTGGACGTGGACGTGGACATGGACGTGGACGTGGACGTGGACGTGGACGTGGACGTGGACATGGACGTGGACGTGGACGTGGACGTGGACGTGGACGTGGACGTGGACGTGGACGTGGACGTGGACGTGGACGTGGACATGGACGTGGACATGGACGTGGACGTGGACGTGGACGTGGACGTGGACGTGGACGTGGACGTGGACGTGGACGTGGACGTGGACGTGGACGTGGACGTGGACGTGGACGTGGACGTGGACGTGGACGTGGACGTGGACGTGGACATGGACGTGGACATGGACGTGGACGTGGACGTGGACGTGGACGTGGACGTGGACGTGGACGTGGACGTGGACGTGGACGTGGACGTGGACGGGACGTGGACGTGGACGTGGACGTGGACGTGGACGTGGACGTGGACGTGGACGTGGACGTGGACGTGGACGTGGACGTGGACGTGGACGTGGACGTGGACGTGGACGTGGACGTGGACGTGGACGTGGTGGACATGGACGTGGACGTGGACATGGACGTGGACATGGACGTGGACGTGGACATGGACGTGGACGTGGACGTGGACGTGGACATGGACGTGGACGTGGGGGGGACGTGTGGACGTGGACGTGGACGTGGACGTGGACGTGGACGTGGACGTGGACGTGGACGTGGACGTGGACATGGACGTGGACGTGGACGTGGACGTGGACGTGGACGTGGACGTGGACGTGGACGTGGACGTGGACATGGACGTGGACGTGGACGTGGACGTGGACGTGGACGTGGACGTGGACGTGGACGTGGACGTGGACATGGACGTGGACGTGGACGTGGACGTGGACGTGGACGTGGACATGGACGTGGACGTGGACGTGGACGTGGACGTGGACGTGGACGTGGACGTGGACGTGGACGTGGGTGGTTGGACGTGGACATGGACGTGGACGTGGACGTGGACGTGGACGTGGACGTGGACGTGGACGTGGACGTGGACGTGGACGTGGACGTGGACGTGGACATGGACGTGGACGTGGACGTGGACGTGGACGTGGACATGGACGTGGACGTGGACGTGGACATGGACGTGGACGTGGACGTGGACGTGGACATGGACGTGGACGTGGACGTGGACATGGACGTGGACGTGGACGTGGACGTGGACGTGGACGTGGACGTGGACGTGGACATGGACGTGGACGTGGACGTGGACGTGGACGTGGACGTGGACGTGGACGTGGACGTGGACATGGACGTGGACGTGGACGTGGACGTGGACGTGGACGTGGACATGGACGTGGACGTGGACGTGGACGTGGACGTGGACGTGGACATGGACGTGGACGTGGACGTGGACGTGGACGTGGACGTGGACGTGGACGTGGACGTGGACGTGGACGTGGACGTGGACGTGGACGTGGACGTGGACATGGACGTGGACGTGGACGTGGACATGGACGTGGACATGGACGTGGACATGGACGGGACGTGGACGTGGACGTGGACGTGGACGTGGACGTGGACGTGGACATGGACGTGGACGTGGACGTGGACATGGACATGGACGTGGACGTGGACTGGACGTGGACGTGGACGTGGACGTGGACGTGGACGTGGACGTGGACGTGGACGTGGACGTGGACGTGGACGTGGACGTGGACGTGGACGTGGACATGGACGTGGACATGGACGTGGACGTGGACGTGGACGTGGACGTGGACGTGGACGTGGACGTGGACGTGGACGTGGACGTGGACGTGGACGTGTGGTGGACGTGGACGTGGACGTGGACGAGACGTGGACATGGACGTGGACAGGACGTGGACGTGGACGTGGACGTGGACGTGGACGTGGACGTGGACGTGGACGTGGACGTGGACGTGGACGTGGACGTGGACGTGGACGTGGACGTGGACGTGGACGTGGACGTGGACGTGGACGTGGACGTGGACGTGGACGTGGACGTGGACATGGACGTGGACGTGGACGTGGACGTGGACGTGGACGTGGACGTGGACGTGGACGTGGACATGGACGTGGACGTGGACATGGACGTGGACATGGACGTGGACGTGGACGTGGACGTGGACGTGGACGTGGACGTGGACATGGACGTGGACGTGGACGTGGACGTGGACGTGGACGTGACGTGGACGTGGACGTGGACGTGGACGTGGACGTGGACGTGGACGTGGACGTGGACATGGACGTGGACGTGGACGTGGACGTGGACGTGGACGTGGACGTGGACATGGACGTGGACGTGGACATGGACGTGGACGTGGACGTGGACGTGGACGTGGACGTGGACGTGGACGTGGACGTGGACGTGGACGTGGACGTGGACGTGGACGTGGACGTGGACGTGGACATGGACGTGGACGTGGACGTGGACGTGGACGTGGACGTGGACGTGGACATGGGTGGACGTGGACGTGGGTGGACGTGGACGTGGGTGGACGTGGACGTGGACGTGGACGTGGACGTGGACGTGGACGTGGACGTGGACGTGGACGTGGACGTGGACGTGGACGTGGACTGGACGTGGAACGTGGACGTGGACATGGACGTGGACGTGGACGTGGACGTGGACGTGGACGTGGACGTGGACGTGGACGTGGACGTGACGTGGACGTGGACGTGGACGTGGACGTGGACGTGGACGTGGACGTGGACGTGGACGTGGACGTGGACGTGGACGTGGACGTGGACGTGGACGTGGACGTGGACGTGGACGTGGACGTGGACGTGGACGTGGACGTGGACGTGGACGTGGACGTGGACATGGACGTGGACGTGGACGTGGACGTGGACATGGACGTGGACGTGGACATGGACGTGGACGTGGACGTGGACGTGGACATGGACGTGGACGTGGACGTGGACGTGGACGTGGACGTGGACGTGGACGTGGACGTGGACGTGGACGTGGACGTGGACATGGACGTGGACGTGGACGTGGACGTGGACGTGGACGTGGACGTGGACATGGACGTGGACGTGGACATGGACGTGGACGGGACGTGGACGTGGACGTGGACGTGGACGTGGACGTGGACGTGGACATGGACGTGGACGTGGACGTGGACATGGACGTGGACGTGGACGTGGACATGGACGTGGACGTGGACGTGGACGTGGACGTGGACGTGGACGTGGACATGGACGTGGACGTGGGTGGACGTGGACGTGGACATGGACGTGGACGTGGACGTGGACGTGGACGTGGACGTGGACGTGGACATGGACGTGGACGTGTGGACGTGGACATGGACGTGGACGTGGACGTGGACGTGGACGTGGACGTGGACGTGGACGTGGACGTGGACGTGGACGTGGACGTGGACGTGGACGTGGACGTGGACGTGGACGTGGACGTGGACGTGGACATGGACGTGGACATGGACGTGGACGTGGACGTGGACGTGGACATGGACGTGGACGTGGACGTGGACGTGGACGTGGACGTGGACGTGGACGTGGACATGGACGTGGACGTGGACGTGGACGTGGACGTGGACGTGGACGTGGACGTGGACGTGGACGTGGACGGACGTGGACGTGGACGTGGACGTGGACGTGGACGTGGACGTGGACTGGACGTGGACGTGGACATGGACGTGGACGTGGACATGGACGTGGACGTGGACGTGGACGTGGACGTGGACATGGACGTGGACGTGGACGTGGACGTGGACATGGACGTGGACGTGGACGTGGACGTGGACGTGGACGTGGACGTGGACATGGACGTGGACGTGGACGTGGACGTGGACGTGGACGTGGACATGGACGTGGACGTGGACATGGACGTGGACGTGGACGTGGACGTGGACGTGGACGTGGACGTGGACGTGGAATGGACGTGGACGTGGGACGTGGACGTGGACGTGGACGTGGACGTGGACGTGGACGTGGACGTGGACGTGGACGTGGACGTGGACATGGACGTGGACGTGGACGTGGACGTGGACATGGACGTGGACATGGACATGGACGTGGACATGGACGTGGACGTGGACGTGGACGTGGACGTGGACGTGGACGTGGACGTGGACGTGGACGTGGACGTGGACGTGGACATGGACGTGGACATGGACGTGGACGTGGACATGGACGTGGACGTGGACGTGGACGTGGACGTGGACGTGGACGTGGACGTGGACGTGGACGTGGACGTGGACATGGACGTGGACGTGGACGTGGACGTGGACATGGACGTGGACGTGGACGTGGACATGGACGTGGACGTGGACGTGGACGTGGACGTGGACGTGGACGTGGACGTGGACGTGGACGTGGACGTGGACGTGGACGTGGACGTGGACGTGGACGTGGACGTGGACGTGGACGTGGACGTGGACGTGGACGTGGACGTGGACGTGGACATGGACGTGGACGTGGACGTGGACGTGGACGTGGACGTGGACGTGGACGTGGACGTGGACATGGACGTGGACGTGGACGTGGACGTGGACGTGGACGTGGACGTGGACGTGGACGTGGACGTGGACGTGGACGTGGACATGGACGTGGACGTGGACGTGGACGTGGACGTGGACGTGGACGTGGACATGGACGTGGACGTGGACGTGGACATGGACGTGGACGTGGACATGGACGTGGACGTGGACGTGGACGTGGACGTGGACGTGGACGTGGACGTGGACGTGGACGTGGACGTGGACGTGGACATGGACGTGGACGTGGACGTGGACGTGGACGTGGACGTGGACGTGGACGTGGACGTGGACGTGGACGTGGACGTGGACATGGACGTGGACGTGGACGTGGACGTGGACATGGACGTGGACGTGGACGTGGACATGGACGTGGACGTGGACGTGGACATGGACGTGGACGTGGACGTGGACGTGGACGTGGACGTGGACGTGGACGTGGACGTGGACGTGGACGTGGACATGGACGTGGACGTGGACGTGGACGTGGACTGGGACGTGGACGTGGACGTGGACGTGGACATGGACGTGGACGTGGACGTGGACGTGGACGTGGACGTGGACGTGGACGTGGACGTGGACGTGGACGTGGACGTGGACGTGGACGTGGACGTGGACAGGACGTGGACATGGACGTGGACGTGGACGTGGACATGGACGTGGACATGGACGTGGACGTGGACGTGGACGTGGACGTGGACGTGGACGTGGACGTGGACGTGGACGTGGACGTGGACGTGGACGTGGACGTGGACGTGGACGTGGACGTGGACATGGACGTGGACGTGGACGTGGACATGGACGTGGACGTGGACGTGGACGTGGACGTGGACGTGGACGTGGACGTGGACGTGGACGTGGACGTGGACGTGGACGTGGACGTGGACGTGGACGTGGACGTGGACGTGGACGTGGACGTGGACGTGGACGTGGACGTGGACGTGGACGTGGACGTGGACATGGACGTGGACGTGGACGTGGACGTGGACGTGGACATGGACGTGGACGTGGACATGGACGTGGACATGGACGTGGACGTGGACGTGGACGTGGACGTGGACGTGGACGTGGACGTGGACGTGGACGTGGACATGGACGTGGACGTGGACGTGGACGTGGACATGGACGTGGACGTGGACGTGGACATGGACGTGGACGTGGACGTGGACGTGGACGTGGACGTGGACGTGGACGTGGACGTGGACGTGGACGTGGACGTGGACGTGGACGTGGACGTGGACATGGACGTGGACGTGGACGTGGACGTGGACATGGACGTGGACGTGGACGTGGACGTGGACGTGGACATGGACGTGGACGTGGACGTGGACGTGGAAGTGGGCAGGTATGTGGACGTGGACGTGGACGTGGACGTGGACTGGACGTGGACGTGGACATGGACGTGGACGTGGACATGGACGTGGACGTGGACGTGGACGTGGACGTGGACATGGACGTGGACGTGGACGTGGACATGGACATGGACGTGGACGTGGACGTGGACGTGGACGTGGACGTGGACATGGACATGGACGTGGACGTGGACGTGGACGTGGACATGGACGTGGACGTGGACGTGGACGTGGACGTGGACGTGGACGTGGACGTGGACATGGACGTGGACGGGACGTGGACGTGGACGTGGACGTGGACATGGACGTGGACGTGGACGTGGACGTGGACGTGGACGTGGACGTGGACATGGACGTGGACGTGGACATGGACGGGACGTGGACGTGGACGTGGACGTGGACGTGGACGTGGACATGGACGTGGACGTGGACGTGGACATGGACGTGGACGTGGACGTGGACGTGGACGTGGACGTGGACGTGGACGTGGACGTGGACGTGGACGTGGACATGGACGTGGACGTGGACGTGGACGTGGACGTGGACGTGGACATGGACGTGGACGTGGACGTGGACGTGGACGTGGACGTGGACATGGACGTGGACGTGGACATGGACGTGGACGTGGACGTGGACGTGGACGTGGACGTGGACGTGGACGTGGACGTGGACGGGACGTGGACGTGGACGTGGACGTGGACGTGGACGTGGACGTGGACGTGGACGTGGACGTGGACGTGGACGTGGACGTGGACGTGGACGTGGACATGGACGTGGACGTGGACGTGGACGTGGACGTGGACTGGACGTGGACGTGGACATGGACGTGGACAGGACGTGGACATGGACGTGGACGTGGACGTGGACGTGGACGTGGACGTGGACGTGGACGTGGACGTGGACATGGACGTGGACGTGGACGTGGACGTGGACGTGGACGTGGACGTGGACGTGGACGTGGACGTGGACGTGGACGTGGACGTGGACGTGGACGTGGACGTGGACGTGGACGTGGACGTGGACGTGGACGTGGACATGGACGTGGACGTGGACGTGGACGTGGACGTGGACATGGACGTGGACATGGACGTGGACGTGGACGTGGACATGGACGTGGACGTGGACATGGACGTGGACGTGGACGTGGACGTGGACGTGGACGTGGACGTGGACGTGGACGTGGACATGGACGTGGACATGGACGTGGACATGGACGTGGACGTGGACGTGGACGTGGACGTGGACATGGACGTGGACGTGGACGTGGACGTGGACGTGGACGTGGACGTGGACATGGACGTGGACGTGGACGTGGACATGGACGTGGACGTGGACGTGGACGTGGACGTGGACGTGGACGTGGACGTGGACGTGGACGTGGACGTGGACGTGGACGTGGACGTGGACGTGGACGTGGACGTGGACGTGGACGTGGACGTGGACGTGGACGTGGACGTGGACGTGGACGTGGACATGGACGTGGACGTGGACGTGGACATGGAAGGACGTGGACATGGACGTGGACATGGACGTGGACGTGGACGTGGACGTGGACGTGGACATGGACGTGGACGTGGACGTGGACGTGGACATGGACGTGGACGTGGATGGGTGGACGTGGAAATGGACGTGGAGACGTGACATGGACGTGGACGTGGACGTGGACGTGGACGTGGACGTGGACGTGGACGTGGACGTGGACGTGGACGTGGACGTGGACGTGGACGTGGACATGGACGTGGACGTGGACGTGGACGTGGACATGGACGTGGACGTGGACGTGGACGTGGACGTGGACATGGACGTGGACGTGGACGTGGACGTGAACGTGGACGTGGACGTGGACGTGGACGTGGACTGGACGTGGACGTGGACATGGACGTGGACGTGGACGTGGACGTGGACGTGGACGTGGACTGGACGTGGACGTGGACGTGGACGTGGACGTGGACATGGACATGGACGTGGACGTGGACGTGGACGTGGACGTGGACGTGGACGTGGACATGGACGTGGACGTGGACGTGGACGTGGACATGGACGTGGACGTGGACGTGGACGTGGACGTGGACGTGGGACGTGGACGTGGACGTGGACGTGGACGTGGACGTGGACGTGGACGTGGACGTGGACATGGACGTGGACGTGGACATGGACGTGGACATGGACGTGGACGTGGACATGGACGTGGACGTGGACATGGACGTGGACGTGGACGTGGACGTGGACGTGGACGTGGACATGGACGTGGACGTGGACGTGGACGTGGACGTGGACGTGGACGTGGACGTGGACGTGGACGTGGACGTGGACGTGGACGTGGACGTGGACATGGACGTGGACGTGGACGTGGACGTGGACGTGGACGTGGACATGGACGTGGACGTGGACGTGGACGTGGACGTGGACGTGGACATGGACGTGGACGTGGACGTGGACGTGGACGTGGACGTGGACGTGGACATGGACGTGGACATGGACGTGGACGTGGACATGGACGGGACGTGGACGTGGACGGACGTGGAACGTGGACGTGGACGTGGACGTGGACGTGGACGTGTGGACGTGGACGTGGACGTGGACGTGGACGTGGACGTGGACGTGGACGTGGACATGGACGTGGACGTGGACGTGGACGTGGACGTGGACGTGGACATGGACGTGGACTGGACGTGGACATGGACGTGGACGTGGACGTGGACGTGGACGTGGACGTGGACGTGGACGTGGACGTGGACATGGACGTGGACGTGGACGTGGACGTGGACGTGGACATGGACGTGGACGTGGACGTGGACGTGGACATGGACGTGGACGTGGACGTGGACGTGGACGTGGACGTGGACGTGGACGTGGACGTGGACGTGGACGTGGACGTGGACGTGGACGTGGACGTGGACATGGACGTGGACATGGGACGTGGACGTGGACGTGGACGTGGACGTGGACGTGGACATGGACGTGGACGTGGACGTGGACGTGGACGTGGACGTGGACGTGGACGTGGACATGGACGTGGACATGGACGTGGACGTGGACGTGGACGTGGACGTGGACGGGACGTGGACATGGACGTGGACGTGGACGTGGACGTGGACGTGGACGTGGACGTGGACATGGACGTGGACATGGACGTGGACATGGACGTGGACGTGGACGTGGACGTGGACATGGACGTGGACGTGGACGTGGACGTGGACGTGGACGTGGACGTGGACGTGGACGGACTGGACGTGGACGTGGAGTGGACGTGGAATGGACGTGGACATGGACGTGGACGTGGACGTGGACGTGGACGTGGACGTGGACGTGGACGTGGACGTGGACGTGGACGTGGACGTGGACGTGGACGTGGACGTGGACATGGACGTGGACGTGGACGTGGACGTGGACGTGGACGTGGACGTGGACATGGACGTGGACGTGGACGTGGACGTGGACGTGGACGTGGACGTGGACGTGGACATGGACGTGGACGTGGACGTGGACATGGACGTGGACGTGGACGTGGACGTGGACGTGGACGTGGACGTGGACGTGGACGTGGACGTGGACGTGGACGTGGACGTGGACATGGACGTGGACATGGACGTGGACGTGGACGTGGACATGGACGTGGACGTGGACGTGGACGTGGACGTGGACGTGGACGTGGACGTGGACATGGACGTGGACGTGGACGTGGACGTGGACATGGACGTGGACGTGGACATGGACGTGGACGTGGACGTGGACGTGGACGTGGACGTGGACATGGACGTGGACGTGGACGTGGACATGGACGTGGACATGGACGTGGACGTGGACATGGACGTGGACATGGACGTGGACGTGGACATGGACGTGGACGTGGACGTGGACGTGGACATGGACGTGGACGGGACGTGGACATGGACGTGGACGTGGACGTGGACGTGGACGTGGACGTGGACGTGGACGTGGACGTGGACATGGACGTGGACATGGGGTGGGGTGGACGTGGACGTGGACGTGGACATGGACGTGGACGTGGACGTGGACGTGGACGTGGACGTGGACATGGGGGACGTGGACGTGGACGTGGGGGACGTGGACATGGACGTGGACGTGGACGTGGACGTGGACGTGGACGTGGACGTGGACGTGAACGTGGACGTGGACGTGGACGTGGACATGGACGTGGACGGACGTGGACGTGGACGTGGACGTGGACGTGGACGTGGACGTGGACGTGGACATGGACGTGGACGTGGACTGGCCGTGGACGTGGACGTGGACGTGGACGTGGACGTGGACATGGACGTGGACGTGGACGTGGACGTGGACATGGACGTGGACGTGGACATGGACGTGGACGTGGACGTGGAATGGACGTGGACGTGGACGTGGACGTGGACGTGGACGTGGACGTGGACGTGGACGTGGACGTGGACGTGGACGTGGACGTGGACGTGGACATGGACGTGGACGTGGACGTGGACGTGGACATGGACGTGGACGTGGACGTGGACGTGGACGTGGACAGGACGTGGACGTGGACGTGGACGTGGACGTGGACGTGGACGTGGACATGGACGTGGACGTGGACGTGGACGTGGACGTGGACGTGGACATGGACGTGTGGACGTGGACATGGACTGGACTGGACGTGGACGTGGACGTGGACGTGGACGTGGACGTGGACGGACGTGGACGTGGACGTGGACGTGGACGTGGACTGGACGTGGACGTGGACGTGGGACGTGGACGTGGACGTGGACGTGGACATGGACGTGGACGTGGACATGGACGTGGACGTGGACATGGACGTGGACGTGGACGTGGACGTGGACGTGGACGTGGACGTGGACGTGGACGTGGGGTGGACGTGGACGTGGACATGGACGTGGACGTGGACGTGGACATGGACGTGGACGTGGACATGGACGTGGACGTGGACATGGACGTGGACGTGGACGTGGACGTGGACGTGGACATGGACGTGGACGTGGACGTGGACATGGACGTGGACATGGACGTGGACATGGACGTGGACGTGGACATGGACGTGGACGTGGACATGGACGTGGACGTGGACGTGGACGTGGAAATGGACGTGGACGTGGACGTGGACGTGGACGTGGACGTGGACGTGGACGTGGACATGGACGTGGACGTGGACATGGACGTGGAGGTGGACGTGGACGTGGACGTGGACGTGGACGTGGACATGGACGTGGACGTGGACGTGGACATGGACGTGGACGTGGACGTGGACATGGACGTGGACGTGGACATGGACGTGGACGTGGACATGGACGTGGACGTGGACGTGGACGTGGACGTGGACGTGGACGTGGACATGGACGTGGACGTGGACGTGGACGTGGACGTGGACATGGACGTGGACGTGGACATGGACGTGGACGTGGACGTGGACATGGACATGGACGTGGACATGGACGTGGACGTGGACGTGGACATGGACGTGGACGTGGACGTGGACGTGGACGTGGACGTGGACGTGGACGTGGACGTGGACGTGGACATGGACGTGGACGTGGACGTGGACGTGGACGTGGACGTGGACGTGGACGTGGACATGGACGTGGACGTGGACGTGGACGTGGACGTGGACGTGGACATGGACGTGGACGTGGACGTGGACGTGGACGTGGACGTGGACATGGACGTGGACGTGGACGTGGACATGGACGTGGACGTGGACGTGGACATGGACGTGGACGTGGACATGGACGTGGACGTGGACATGGACGTGGACGTGGACGTGGACGTGGACGTGGACGTGGACGTGGACGTGGACGTGGACGTGGAAATGGACGTGGACGTGGACGTGGACATGGACGTGGACGTGGACATGGGACGGGACGTGGTTAGGGACGTGGACGTGGACGTGGACGTGGACGTGGACGTGGACGTGGACATGGACGTGGACGTGGACGTGGACATGGACGTGGACGTGGACGTGGACATGGACGTGGACGTGGACATGGACGTGGACGTGGACGTGGACGTGGACGTGGACGTGGACGTGGACGTGGACGTGGACGTGGACGTGGACGTGGACGTGGACGTGGACGGGACGTGGACATGGACGTGGACGTGGACGTGGACGTGGACGTGGACGTGGACGTGGACGTGGACGTGGACGTGGACGTGGACGTGGACGTGGACGTGGACATGGACGTGGACATGGACGTGGACGTGGACATGGACGTGGACGTGGACATGGACGTGGACGTGGACGTGGACGTGGACGTGGACGTGGACGTGGACGTGGACGTGGACGTGGACGTGGACGTGGACGTGGACGTGGACGTGGACGTGGACGTGGACGTGGACGTGGACGTTGGACGTGGACGTGGACGTGGACGTGGACGTGGACGTGGACGTGGACGTGGACGTGGACGTGGACGTGGACGTGGACGTGGACGTGGACGTGGACGTGGACATGGACGTGGACGTGGACATGGACGTGGACATGTGGACGTGGACGTGGACGTGGACGTGGACGTGGACGTGGACGTGGACGTGGACGTGGACGTGGACGTGGACATGGACGTGGACGTGGACGTGGAAATGGACGTGGACGTGGACGTGGACGTGGACGTGGACGTGGACGTGGACATGGACGTGGACGTGGACGTGGACGTGGACGTGGACGTGGACGTGGACGTGGACGTGGACGTGGACGTGGACATGGACGTGGACGTGGACATGGACGTGGACGTGGACGTGGACGTGGACATGGACGTGGACGTGGACATGGACGTGGACGTGGACATGGACGTGGACGTGGACGTGGACGTGGACGTGGACGTGGACGTGGACATGGACGTGGACGTGGACGTGGACATGGACGTGGACGTGGACGTGGACGTGGACGTGGACGTGGACATGGACGTGGACGTGGACGTGGACGTGGACGTGGACGTGGAACGGGACGTGGACGTGGACGTGGACGTGGACGTGGACGTGGACGTGGACGTGGACGTGGACATGGACGTGGACGTGGACGTGGACATGGACGTGGACGTGGACATGGACGTGGACGTGGAATGGACGTGGACGTGGACGTGGACATGGACGTGGACGTGGACGTGGACGTGGACGTGGACATGGACGTGGACATGGACGTGGAATGGACGTGGACGTGGACGTGGACGTGGACGTGGACGTGGAATGGACGTGGACGTGGACATGGACGTGGACGTGGACGTGGACGTGGACATGGACGTGGACGTGGACGTGGACGTGGACGTGGACGTGGACATGGACGTGGACGTGGACGTGGACGTGGACGTGGACGTGGACGTGGACATGGACGTGGACGTGGACATGGACGTGGACATGGACGTGGACGTGGACATGGACGTGGACGTGGACGTGGACGTGGACGTGGACGTGGACGTGGACGTGGACGTGGAAATGGACGTGGACGTGGACTGGGACATGGACGGACGTGGACATGGACGTGGACGTGGACATGGACGTGGACGTGGACGTGGACGTGGACGTGGACATGGACGTGGACGTGGACGTGGACATGGACGTGGACATGGACGTGGACATGGACGTGGACGTGGACTGGACGTGGACGTGGACATGGACGTGGACGTGGACGTGGACGTGGAATGGACGTGGACGTGGACGTGGAAATGGACGTGGACGTGGACGTGGACGTGGACATGGACGTGGACGTGGACATGGACGTGGACGTGGACGTGGACGTGGACGTGGACGTGGACGTGGACATGGACGTGGACGTGGACGTGGACGTGGACGTGGACGTGGACGTGGACATGGACGTGGACGTGGACATGGACGTGGACGTGGACGTGGACGTGGACGTGGACGTGGACGTGGACGTGGACGTGGACATGGACGTGGACGTGGACGTGGACGTGGACGTGGACATGGACATGGACGTGGACGTGGACGTGGACGTGGACGTGGACGTGGACGTGGACGTGGACGTGGACATGGACATGGACGTGGACGTGGACGTGGACGTGGACGTGGACGTGGACATGGACGTGGACGTGGACGTGGACGTGGATGGAAATGGACGTGGACATGGACGTGGACGTGGACGTGGACGTGGACGTGGACGTGGACGTGGACATGGACGTGGACGTGGGACGTGGACATGGACGTGGACGTGGACGTGGACGTGGACATGGACGTGGACGTGGACGTGGACG
Organism: Closterium sp. NIES-65; assembly: GCA_948144175.1. Lineage (NCBI taxonomy): Eukaryota > Viridiplantae > Streptophyta > Zygnematophyceae > Desmidiales > Closteriaceae > Closterium > Closterium sp. NIES-65. Next base: position 14,296 of record CANXME010001446.1, on the reverse strand, counting down.
TGGACATGGACGTGGACGTGGACGTGGACGTGGACGTAGGACGTGGACGTGGACGTGGACGTGGACGTGGACATGGACGTGGACGTGGACATGGACGTGGACGTGGACGTGGACGTGGACGTGGACGTGGACATGGACGTGGACGTGGACGTGGACGTGGACATGGACGTGGACGTGGACATGGACGTGGACGTGGACGTGGACATGGACGTGGACGTGGACGTGGACGTGGACGTGGACGTGGACGTGGACGTGGACGTGGTGGAGGACGTGGACGTGGACGTGGACTGGACGTGGACGTGGACGTGGACGTGGACGTGGACGTGGACGTGGACGTGGACGTGGACGTGGACGTGACGTGGACGTGGACGTGGACGTGGACATGGACGTGGACGTGGACGTGGACGTGGAAATGGACGTGGACGTGGAAATGGACGTGGACGTGGACGTGGACGTGGACGTGGACGTGGACGTGGACGTGGACGTGGACGTGGACGTGGACATGGACGTGGACATGGACGTGGACATGGACGTGGACGTGGACGTGGACGTGGACGTGGACGTGGACGTGGACATGGACGTGGACGTGGACATGGACGTGGACGTGGACGTGGACGTGGACGTGGACGTGGACGTGGACGTGGACGTGGACGTGGACGTGGACGTGGACGTGGACGTGGACGTGGACGTGGACGTGGACGTGGACGTGGACGTGGACGTGGACGTGGACGTGGACGTGGACATGGACGTGGACGTGGAGGACGTGGACGTGGACGTGGACGTGGACGTGGACGTGGACGTGGACATGGACGTGGACGTGGAATGGACGTGGACGTGGACGTGGACGTGGACGTGGACGTGGACGTGGACGTGGACGTGGACATGGACGTGGACGTGGACGTGGACGTGGACGTGGACGTGGACGTGGACGTGGACGTGGACGTGGACGTGGACGTGGACGTGGACGTGGACGTGGACGTGGACGTGGACGTGGACGTGGACGTGGACGTGGAGGACGGACGTGGGGTGGACGTGGACGTGGACATGGACGTGGACGTGGACGTGGACGTGGACGTGGACGTGGACGTGGACGTGGACGTGGACGTGGACGTGGACGTGGACGTGGACGTGGACGTGGACGTGGACGTGGACGTGGACGTGGACGTGGACGTGGACATGGACGTGGACGTGGACGTGGACGTGGACGTGGACGTGGACGTGGACGTGGACGTGGACGTGGACGTGGACGTGGACGTGGACATGGACGTGGACGTGGACAGGACGTGGACGTGGACGTGGACGTGGACGTGGACGTGGACATGGACGTGGACGTGGACGTGGACGTGGACGTGGACATGGACGTGGACATGGACATGGTGGGACGGACGTGGACGTGGACGTGGACGTGGACGTGGACGTGGACGTGGACGTGGACGTGGACGTGGACGTGGACGTGGACGTGGACGTGGACATGGACACGGACGTGGACGTGGACAGGACGTGGACGTGGACGTGGACGTGGACGTGGACGTGAACGTGGACATGGACGTGGACGTGGACATGGACGTGGACGTGGACGTGGACGTGGACGTGGACGTGGACGTGGACGTGGACATGGACGTGGGGACATGGACGTGGACATGGACGTGGACGTGGACGTGGACGTGGACGTGGACGTGGACGTGGACGTGGACGTGGACATGGACGTGGACGTGGACGGGACGTGGACGTGGGACGTGGACGTGGACATGGACGTGGACGTGGACGTGGACGTGGACGTGGACGTGGACGTGGACGTGGACGTGGACGTGGACGTGGACGTGGACGTGGACGTGGACGTGGACGGGACGTGGACATGGACGTGGACGTGGACGTGGACGTGGACGTGGACGTGGACATGGACGTGGACGTGGACGTGGACGTGGACATGGACGTGGACGTGGACGTGGACGTGGACATGGACGTGGACGTGGACGTGGACGTGGACGGGGTGGACATGGACGTGGACGTGGACATGGACGTGGACGTGGACGTGGACGTGGACGTGGACGTGGACGTGGACGTGGACGTGGACGTGGACATGGACGTGGACGTGGACGTGGGACGTGGGGGGTGGACGTGGACGTGGACGTGGACATGGACGTGGACGTGGACGTGGACGTGGACGTGGACGTGGACGTGGACGTGGACGTGGACGTGGACAGGACGTGGACGTGGACATGGACGTGGACGTGGACGTGGACGTGGACATGGACGTGGACGTGGACGTGGACGTGGACGTGGACGTGGACATGACGTGGACGTGGACGTGGACATGGACGTGGACGTGGACGTGGACGTGGACGTGGACGTGGACATGGACGTGGACGTGGACGTGGACGTGGACTGGACGTGGACGTGGACGTGGACGTGGACGTGGACGTGGACGTGGACGTGGACGTGGACGTGGACGTGGACGTGGACGGGACGTGGACGTGGACGTGGACGTGGACGTGGACGTGGACGTGGACGTGGACGTGGACGTGGACGTGGACATGGACGTGGACGTGGACGTGGACGTGGACGTGGACATGGACGTGGACGTGGACGTGGACGTGGACGTGGACATGGACGTGGACGTGGACATGGACGTGGACGTGGACGTGGACGTGGACATGGACGTGGACGTGGACGTGGACGTGGACGTGGACGTGGACGTGGACGTGGACGTGGACGTGGACGTGGACGTGGACGTGGACATGGACGTGGACGTGGACGTGGACATGGACGTGGACGTGGACATGGACGTGGACGTGGACATGGACGTGGACGTGGACGTGGACATGGACGTGGACGTGGACGTGGACGTGGACATGGACGTGGACGTGGACGTGGACGTGGACATGGACGTGGACGTGGACGGACGTGGACGTGGACATGGACGTGGACGTGGACGTGGACGTGGACGTGGACGTGGACGTGGACGTGGACGTGGACGTGGACGTGGACGTGGACGTGGACAGGACGTGGACGTGGACGTGGACGTGGACGTGGACGTGGACGTGGACATGGACGTGGACGTGGACGTGGAATGGACGTGGACGTGGACGTGGACGTGGACGTGGACGTGGACGTGGACGTGGACGTGGACATGGACGTGGACGTGGACGTGGACGTGGACATGGACGTGGACGTGGACGTGGACGTGGACGTGGACGTGGACATGGACGTGGACGTGGACGTGGACATGGACGTGGACGTGGACGTGGACGTGGACGTGGACGTGGAAATGGACGTGGACGTGGACATGGACGTGGACGTGGACGTGGACGTGGACGTGGACGTGGACGTGGACGTGGACGTGGACGTGGACGTGGACGTGGACGTGGACGTGGACGTGGACGTGGACGTGGACGTGGACGTACGTGGACGTGGACGTGGACATGGACGTGGACGTGGACGTGGACATGGACGTGGACGTGGACATGGACGTGGACGTAGGAAATGGACGTGGACGTGGACGTGGACGTGGACGTGGACATGGACGTGGACGTGGACGTGGACATGGACGTGGACATGGACGTGGACATGGACGTGGACGTGGACATGGACGTGGACGTGGACAGGACGTGGACGTGGACGTGGACGTGGACGTGGAAATGGACGTGGACGTGGACGTGGACATGGACGTGGACGTGGACGTGGACGTGGACATGGACGTGGACGTGGACATGGACGTGGACGTGGACGTGGACGTGGACGTGGACGTGGACGTGGACGTGGACGTGGACGTGGACGTGGACATGGACGTGGACGTGGACGTGGACATGGACGTGGACGTGGACATGGACGTGGACGTGGACGTGGACGTGGACGTGGACGTGGACGTGGACGTGGACGTGGACATGGACGTGGACGTGGACGTGGACGTGGACGTGGACGTGGACATGGACGTGGACGTGGACGTGGACGTGGACGTGGACGTGGACGTGGAAGTGGACGTGGACGTGGACGTGGACGTGGACATGGACGTGGACGTGGACGTGGACGTGGACGTGGACGTGGAATGGACGTGGACGTGGACGTGGACGTGGACTGGACGTGGACGTGGACATGGACGTGGACGTGGACGTGGACGTGGACGTGGACGTGGACGTGGACATGGACGTGGACGTGGACGTGGACATGGACGTGGACGTGGACGTGGACGTGGACGTGGACGTGGACGTGGACGTGGACGTGGACATGGACATGGACGTGGACGTGGACGTGGACGTGGACGTGGAAATGGACGTGGACGTGGACGTGGACGTGACATGGAAATGGACGTGGACATGGACGTGGACGTGGACGTGGACGTGGACGTGGACGTGGACGTGGACATGGACGTGGACGTGGACGTGGACGTGGACATGGACGTGGACGTGGACATGGACGTGGACGTGGACGTGGACATGGACGTGGACGTGGACGTGGACGTGGACGTGGACGTGGACGTGGACGTGGACGTGGACGTGGTGGAGGACGTGGACGTGGACGTGGACGTGGACGTGGACGTGGACTGGACGTGGACGTGGACGTGGACGTGGACGTGGACGTGGACGTGGACGTGGACGTGGACGTGGACGTGGACATGGACGTGGACGTGGACGTGGAAATGGACGTGGACGTGGAAATGGACGTGGACCGGGACGTGGACGTGGACGTGGACGTGGACGTGGACGTGGATGTGGACGTGGACGTGGACGTGGACGTGGACGTGGACGTGGACGTGACGTGGACGTGGACGTGGACGTGGACGTGGACATGGACGTGGACGTGGACATGGACGTGGACGTGGACGTGGACATGGACGTGGACGTGGACGTGGACGTGGACGTGGACGGACGTGGACGTGGAGGACGTGGACGTGGACGTGGAGGACGTGGACGTGGACGTGGAGGACGTGGACGTGGACGTGGACGTGGACGTGGACGTGGACATGGACGTGGACGTGGACGTGGACGTGGACGTGGACTGGACGTGGACCTGGACGTGGACGTGGACGTGGACATGGACGTGGACGTGGACGGGACGTGGACGTGGACGTGGACGTGGACGTGGACGTGGACGTGGACGTGGACGTGGACATGGACGTGGACGTGGACGTGGACATGGACGTGGACGTGGACATGGACGTGGACGTGGACATGGACGTGGACGTGGACGTGGACGTGGACGTGGACGTGGACGTGGACATGGACGTGGACATGGACGTGGACATGGACGTGGACGTGGACATGGACGTGGACGTGGACATGGACGTGGACGTGGACGTGGACGTGGAAATGGACGTGGACGTGGACGTGGAAATGGACGTGGACGTGGACGTGGACGTGGACATGGACGTGGACGTGGACATGGACGTGGACGTGGACGTGGACGTGGACGTGGACGTGGACGTGGACGGACGTGGAGGGACGTGGACGTGGACGTGGACGTGGACGTGGACATGGACGTGGACGTGGACGTGGACATGGACGTGGACATGGACGTGGACATGGACGTGGACGTGGACATGGACGTGGACGTGGACATGGACGTGGACGTGGACGTGGACGTGGACATGGACGTGGACGTGGACGTGGACGTGGACGTGGACGTGGACGTGGACATGGACGTGGACGTGGACGTGGACGTGGACGTGGACGTGGACATGGACGTGGACGTGGACGTGGACATGGACGTGGACGTGGGGGACGTGGACGTGGACATGGACGGGACGTGGACGTGGACGTGGACGTGGACGTGGAAATGGACGTGGACGTGGACGTGGACGTGGACGTGGACGTGGACGTGGACATGGACGTGGACGTGGACGTGGACGTGGACGTGGACGTGGACGTGGACATGGACGTGGACGTGGACGTGGACATGGACGTGGACGTGGACGTGGACGTGGACGTGGACATGGACGTGGACATGGACGTGGACATGGACGTGGACGTGGACGTGGACGTGGACGTGGACGTAGAAATGGACGTGGACGTGGACGGGACGTGGACATGGAAATGGACGTGGACATGGACGTGGACGTGGACGTGAACGTGGACGTGGACGTGGACGTGGACATGGACGTGGACGTGGACGTGGGAGTGGACATGGACGTGGAGGACATGGACGTGGACGTGGACGTGGACATGGACTGGACGTGGACGTGGACGTGGACGTGGACGTGGACGTGGAAGTGGACGTGGTGGAGGACGTGGACGTGGACGTGGACCTGGACGTGGACGTGGACGTGGAACCTGGACGTGGACGTGGACGTGGACGTGGACCTGGACGTGGACGTGGACGTGGACGTGGACGGGAGGAGTGGACATGGACGTGGACGTGGACGTGGACGTAGAAATGGACGTGGACGTAGGAAATGGACGTGGACGTGGACGTGGACGTGGACGTGGACGTGGACGTGGACGTGGATGTGGACGTGGACGTGGACGTGGACGTGGACGTGGACGTGGACGTGGACGTGGACGTGGACGTGGACGTGGACGTGGACATGGACGTGGACATGGACGTGGACGTGGACGTGGACATGGACGTGGACGTGGACGTGGACGTGGACGTGGACGACGTGGACGTATGAGGACGTGGACGAGGACGTGGAGGACGTGGACGTGGACGTGAGGACGTGGACGTGGACGTGGACGTGGACGTGGACGTGGACGTGGACATGGACGTGGACGTGGACGTGGACGTGGACTGGACGTGGACGTGGACGTGGACGTGGACGTGGACGTGGACGTGGACATGGACGTGGACGTGGACATGGACGTGGACGTGGACGGGACGTGGACGTGGACGTATGGACGTGGACGTGGACGTGGACGTGGAATGGACGTGGACGTGGACGTGGACGTGGACGTGGACGTGGACGTGGACGTGGACAGGACGTGGACGTGGACGTGGACATGGACGTGGACGTGGACGTGGACGTGGACGTGGACGTGGACCTGGGGACGTGGACGTGGACGTGGACGTGGACGTGGACGTGGACGTGGACGTGGACGTGGACGTGGACGTGGACGTGGACGTGGAAATGGACGTGGACGTGGACGTGGACGTGGACGTGGACGTGGACGTGGACGTGGACGTGGACGTGGACATGGACGTGGACGTGGACGTGGACGTGGACGTGGACGTGGACGTGGACGTGGACGTGGACGTGGACGTGGACGTGGACGTGGACGTGGACGTGGACATGGACGTGGACGTGGACGTGGACGTGGACGTGGACGTGGACGTGGACGTGGACGTGGACGTGGACATGGACGTGGACGTGGACGTGGACGTGGACGTGGACGTGGACGTGGACGTGGACGTGGACGTGGACGTGGACGTGGACGTGGACGGACGCGTGGACGTGGACGTGGACGTGGACATGGACGTGGACGTGGACGTGGACGTGGAAATGGACGTGGACGTGGACGTGGACATGGACGTGGACGTGGACGTGGACGTGGACGTGGACGTGGACGTGGACGTGGACGTGGACGTGGACGTGGACGTGGACAGTGGACGGATGTGGACGGGGACATGGACGTGGACATGGACGTGGACGTGGACGTGGACGTGGACGTGGACGTGGACGTGGACGTGGACGTGGACGTGGACGTGGACGTGGACGTGGACGTGGACGTGGACATGGACGTGGACGTGGACGTGGACGTGGACGTGGACGTGGACGTGGACGTGGACGTGGACATGGACGTGGACGTGGACATGGACGTGGACGTGGACGTGGACATGGACGTGGACGTGGACGTGGACGTGGACGTGGACGTGGACGTGGACATGGACGTGGACGTGGACGTGGACGTGGACATGGACGTGGACGTGGACGTGGACGTGGACATGGACGTGGACGTGGACGTGGACGTGGACATGGACGTGGACGTGGACGTGGACGTGGACGTGGACGTGGACGTGGACGTGGACGTGGACATGGACGTGGACGTGGACGTGGACGTGGACATGGACGTGGACGTGGACATGGACGTGGACGTGGAATGGACGTGGACGTGGACGTGGACGTGGACGTGGACGTGGACGTGGACGTGGACATGGACGTGGACATGGACGTGGACATGGACGTGGACGTGGACGTGGACGTGGACGTGGACGTGGACGTGGACGTGGACGTGGACGTGGACGTGGAAATGGACGTGGACGTGGACGTGGACATGGACGTGGACGTGGACATGGACGTGGACGTGGACGTGGACGTGGACATGGACGTGGACAGTGGACGTGGACGTGGACGTGGACGTGGACATGGACGTGGACGTGGACGTGGACGTGGACGTGGACGTGGACGTGGACGTGGACGTGGACATGGACATGGACGGGACGTGGACGTGGACATGGACGTGGACGTGGACATGGACGTGGACGTGGACGTGGACGTGGAAATGGACGTGGACGTGGACGTGGACATGGACGTGGACGTGGACGTGGACGTGGACATGGACGTGGACGTGGACATGGACGTGGACGTGGACGTGGACGTGGACGTGGATGTGGACGTGGACGTGGACGTGGACGTGGACGTGGACGTGGACGTGGACGTGGACGTGGACGTGGACGTGGACGTGGACATGGACGTGGACGTGGACGTGGACATGGACGTGTGGACATGGACGTGGACGTGGACGTGGACGTGGACGTGGACATGGACGTGGACGTGGACGTGGACGTGGACGTGGACGTGGACGTGGACGTGGACGTGGACGTGGACGTGGACATGGACGTGGACATGGACGTGGACGTGGACGTGGACATGGACGTGGACGTGGACGTGGACGTGGACGTGGACGTGGACGTGGACGTGGACATGGACGTGGACGTGGACGTGGACGTGGACATGGACGTGGACGTGGACGTGGACGTGGACGTGGACATGGACGTGGACGTGGACGTGGACGTGGACATGGACGTGGACGTGGACATGGACGTGGACGTGGACATGGACGTGGACGTGGACATGGACGTGGACGTGGACGTGGACATGGACGTGGACATGGACGTGGACGTGGACGTGGACGTGGACATGGACGTGGACGTGGACGTGGACGTGGAATGGACGTGGACGTGGACGTGGACGTGGACATGGACGTGGACATGGACGTGGACGTGGACGTGGACATGGAATGGACGTGGACGTGGACGTGGACGTGGACGTGGACGTGGACGTGGACATGGACGTGGACGTGGACGTGGACGTGGACGTGGACGTAGAAATGACGTGGACGTGGACGTGGACGTGGAATGGAATGGACGTGGACGTGGACGTGGACGTGGACGTGGACGTGGACGTGGACGTGGACGTGGACATGGACGTGGACGTGGACATGGACGTGGACGTGGACGTGGACGTGGACGTGGACGTGGACGTGGACGTGGACATGGACGTGGACGTGGACATGGACGTGGACGTGGACGTGGACATGGACGTGGACGTGGAGGACGTGGACGTGGAGGACGTGGACGTGGACGGGAGGACGTGGACGAGGACGTGGAGGACGTGGACGTGGACGTGGGACGTGGACGTGGACAGTGGACGTGGACGTGGACGTGGACCTGGACGTGGACGTGGACGTGGACCTGGACGTGGACCTGGACGAGGGACGTGGACATGGACGTGGACAGTGGACGTGGACGTGGACGTGGACGTGGACGTGGACGTGGACGTGGACGTGGACGTGGACGTGGACGTGGACGTGGACATGGACATGGACGTGGACGTGGACATGGACATGGACGTGGACATGGACATGGACGTGGACGTGGACGTGGACGTGGACGTGGACGTAGAATGGACGTGGACGTGGACGTGGACGTGGACGTGGACGTGGACGTGGACGTGGACGTGGACGTGGACGTGGACATGGACGTGGACATGGACGTGGACGTGGACGTGGACGTGGACGTGGACGTAGAAATGGACGTGGACGTACAAATGGACGTGGACGTGGACGTGGACCTGGACGTGGACGTGGACGTGGACGTGGACGTGGACGTGGACGTGAACGTGGACGTGGACGTGGACGTGGACATGGACGTGGACGTGGACGTGGACGTGGACGTGGACATGGACGTGGACGTGGACATGGACGTGGACGTGGACGTGGACATGGACGTGGACGTGGTCGTGGACGTGGACGTGGACGACGTGGACGTGGAGGACGTGGACGAGGACGTGGAGGACGTGGACGAGGACGTGGAGGACGTGGACGTGGACGTGGACGTGGACGTGGACGTGGACGTGGACGTGGACGTGGACGTGGACCTGGACGTGGACGTGGACGTGGACGTGGACGTGGACGTGGACGTGGACGTGGAAGTGGACGTGGACGTGGACGTGGACCTGGACGTGGACCTGGACGTGGACATGGACGTGGACATGGACGTGGACATGGACGTGGACGTGGACGTGGACGTGGACGTAGACATGGACGTGGACGTGGACGTGGACATGGACATGGACGTGGACGTGGACGTGGACATGGACGTGGACATGGACGTGGACGTGGACGTGGACGTAGAAATGGACGTGGACGTGGACGTGGACGTGGAATGGACGTGGACGTGGACGTGGACGTGGACGTGGACGTGGACGTGGAGTGGACGTGGACGTGGACATGGACGTGGACGTGGACCTGGACGTGGACGTGGACGTGGACGTGGACGTGGACGTGGACGTGGACATGGACGTGGAAGTGGACGTGGACATGGACGTGGACGTGGACGTGGACGTGGACGTGGACGTGGACGTGGACATGGACGTGGACGTGGAAGTGGACGTGGACGTGGACGTGGGAAATGGACGTGGACGTGGACGTGGACGTGGACGTGGACGTGGACGTGGAAATGGACGTGGACGGGACGTGGACGTGGAAATGGACGTGGACGTGAAATGGACGTGGACGTGGACGTGGACATGGACGTGGACGTGGACGTGGACATGGACGTGGACGTGGACGTGGACGTGGACGTGGACGTGGACGGGACGTGGACGTGGACGTGGACGTAGAAATGGACGTGGACGTGGACGTGGACGTGGACGTGGACATGGACGTGGACGTGGACGTGGACGTGGACGTGGACGTGGACGTGGACGTGGACGTGGACGTGGACGTGGACGTGGACGTAGACATGGACGTGGACGTGGACGTGGACGTGGACGTGGACATGGACGTGGACTGGGAAGTGGACGTGGACGTGGACGTAGAAATGGACGTGGACGTGGACATGGACGTGGACATGGACGTGGACGTGGAAGTGGACGTGGACGTGGACGTGGACGTGGACGTGGACGTGGACGTGGAGTGGACGTGGACGTGGACGTGGACGTGGACGTGGACGTGGACGTGGACGTGGACGTGGACGTGGACTGGACGTGGACGTGGACGTGGACGTGGACGTGGACGTGGACGTGGACGTGGACGTGGACGTGGACGTGGACGTAGGAAATGGACGTGGACGTAGAAATGGACGTGGACGTGGACGTGGACGTGGACGTGGACGTGGACGTAGAACGTGGACGTGGACGTGGACGTGGACGTGGACGTGGAACGTGGACGTGGACGTGGACGTGGACGTGGAAATGGACGTGGACGTGGACGTGGACGTGGACGTGGACGTGGACGTGGACGTGGACGTGGACGTGGACGTGGACATGGACGTGGACGTGGAAATGGACGTGGACGTGGACGTGGACGTGGACGTGGACGTGGACGTGGACGTGGAAGTGGACGTGGACGTGGACGTGGAAGTGGACGTGGACGTGGACGTGGACGTGGACGTGGACGTGGACGTGGACGTGGACGTGGACATGGACGTGGACGTGGACGTGGACGTGGACGTGGACGTGGACGTGGACGTGGACGTGGAAATGGACGTGGACGTGGACGTGGACGTGGACGTGGAAATGGACGTGGACGTGGACGTGGACATGGACGTGGACGTGGACGTGGACGTGAACATGTGGACGTGGACATGGACATGGACATGGACGTGGACGTGGACATGGACGTGGACGTGGACGTGGACGTGGAAATGGACGTGGACGTGGACGTGGACGTACGTGGACGTGGACGTGGACGTGGACGTGGACGTGGACGTGGACGTGGACGTGGACGTGGACGTGGACGTGGACATGGACGTGGACGTGGACGTGGACGTGGACGTGGACGTGGAAGTGGACGTGGACGTGGACCTGGACGTGGACGTGGACGTGGACGTGGACAGGGACGTGGACGTGGACGTGGACATGGACGTGGACGTGGACGTGGACGTGGACGGGACGTGGACATGGACGTGGACGTGGACGTGGACGTGGACATGGACGTGGACGTGGACGTGGACGTGGACGTGGACGTGGACGTGGACGTGGACGTGGACGTGGACGTGGACGTGGACGTGGAAATGGACGTGGACGTGGACGTGGACGTGGACGTGGACGTGGACATGGACGTGGACGTGGACGTGGACATGGACGTGGACGTGGACGTGGACATGGACGTGGACGTGGACGTGGACGTGGACGTGGACATGGACGTGGACGTGGACGTGGACGTGGACGTGGACATGGACGTGGACGTGGACGTGGACGTGGACGTGGACGGGACGTGGACGTGGACGTGGACCTGGACGTGGACGTGGACGTGGACATGGACGTGGACGTGGACGTGGACGTGGACGTGGACGTGGACATGGACGTGGACGTGGAAGTGGACGTGGACGTGGACGTAGAAATGGACGTGGACGTGGACGTGGACGTGGACGTGGACGTGGACGTGGACGTGGACGTGGACGTGGACGTGGACGTGGAAATGGACGTGGACGTGGACGTGGACGTGGACGTGGACGTGGACGTGGAAATGGACGTGGACGTGGACGTGGACGTAGAAATGGACGTGGACGTGGACGTGGACGTGACGTGGACGTGGACGTGGACGTGGACGTGGACGTGGACGTGGACGTGGACGTGGACGTGGACGTGGACGTGGACATGGACGTGGACGTGGACGTGGACGTGGACGTGGACGTGGACGTGGACGTGGACATGGACGTGGACGTGGACATGGACGTGGACGTGGACGTGGAACGTGGACGTGGACGTGGACGTGGACGTGGACGTGGACGTGGACGTGGACGTGGACGTGGACCTGGACGTGGACATGGACGTGGACGTGGACGTGGACGTGGACGTGGACATGGACGTGGACGTGGACGTGGACGTGGACGTGGACGTGGACATGGACGTGGACGTGGACGTGGACGTGGACGTGGACGTGGACGGAGGTGGACGTGGACATGGACGTGGACGTGGACGTGGACTGGAGTGGACGTGGACATGGACGTGGACGTGGACGTGGACGTGGAAGTGGACGTGGAGGACGTGGACGAGGACGTGGAGGACGTGGACGTGGACGTGGACGTGGACGTGGAAGTGGACGTGGACGTGGACGTGGACCTGGACGTGGACGTGGACGTGGACCTGGACGTGGACGTGGACGTGGACGTGGACATGGACGTGGACGTGGACGTGGACGTGGACGTGGACGTGGACGTGGACGTGGACATGGACGTGGACGTGGACGTGGACGTGGACATGGACATGGACGTGGACGTGGACGTGGACATGGACGTGGACGTGGACATGGACGTGGACGTGGACGTGGACGTGGACGTGGACGTGGATTGGACGTGGACGTGGACGTGGACGTGGACGTGGGTGGTGGACATGGACGTGGACGTGGACGTGGACGTGGACGTGGACGTGGACGTGGACATGGAGTGGACATGGACGTGGACGTGGACGTGGACGTGGACGTGGACGTGGACGTGGAAATGGACGTGGACGTACAAATGGACGTGACGTGGCACGTGGACTGGACGTGCACGTGGACGTGGACGTGGACGTGGACGTGGACGTGGACGTGGACGTGGACGTGGACGTGGACGTGGACGTGGACGTGGACGTGGACGTGGACGTGGACGTGGTCATGGACGTGGACGTGGACATGGACGTGGACGTGGACGTGGACATGGACGTGGACGTGGACTGGACGTGGACGTGGACGACGTGGACGGGAGGACGTGGACGAGGACGTGGAGGACGTGGACGAGGACGTGGAGGACGTGGACGTGGACGTGGACGTGGACGTGGACGTGGACGTGGACGTGGACGTGGACGTGGACCTGGACGTGGACCTGGACGTGGACGTGGACGTGGACGTGGACGTGGACGTGGACGTGGACGTGGACGTGG
>CANXME010001445.1:0-32597 GCA_948144175.1 Closterium sp. NIES-65 | reverse complement strand
CCCACCCCATTCTCCCGCTTTCCATCACCCCGCCACATTTTCCATCTTTCCATCACCCCGCCCCCTTCTCTCTCCTTCCATCACCCCGCCCAATTCTCCCTCCTTCCATCACCCCGCCCCATTCTCCCGCTTTCCATCAGCCCGCCCCATTCTCCAGCTTTCCATCACCCCGCCCCTTTCTCCCGCTTTCCATCTCCCCGCCCCATTCTCCCGCTTTCCATCACCCCTCCCCATTCTCCCTTCTTCCATCACCCCGCCCCTTTCTCCCGCTTTCCATCTCCCGCCCCATTCTCTCGCTTTCCATCACCCGCCCCATTCTCCCGCTTTCCATCACCTCGCCCCATTCTCCCGCTTTCCATCACCCCGCCCCATTCTTCTGCTTTCCATCACCCCGCCCCATTCTCCCGCTTTCCATCACCCTGCCCCATTCACCCGCTTTCCATCACCCGCCCCATTCTCCCGCTTTCCATCACACCGCCCCATTCTCCCGCTTTCCATCACCCCGCCCCATTCTCCCGCTTTTCATCACCCCGCCCCATTCTCCTGCTTTCCATCACCCCGGCCCATTCTCTCGCTTTCCATCACCCCGCCCCCTTTTTCCTCTTTCCATCACCCCGCCCCATTCTCCCTCCTTCCTTCACCCCGCCCCATTCTCCCGCTTTCCATCACCCTGCCCCATTCCTCCGCTTTCCATCACCCCGCACCATTCTCCCACTTTCCATCACCTCGCCCCATTCTCCCGCTTTCCATCACCCTGCCCCATTCTCCCGCTTTCCATCACCCCGCGCCATTCTTCCGCTTTCCATCACCCCGCCCCCTTCTCCCTCCTTCCATCACCCCGCCTCATTCTCCCTCCTTCCATCACCCCCCCCCATTCTCCCGCTTTCCATCAGCCCGGCCCATTCTCCCGCTTTCCATCACCCCGCCCCTTTCTCCCGCTTTCCATCTCCCTGCCCCATTCTCCCGCTTTCCATCACCCCGCCCCATTCTCCCGCTTTCCATCACCCCGCCCCATTCTCCCGCTTCCCATCATCCCGCCCCATTCCCCCGCTTTCCATCACCCCTCCCCATTCTCCCTCCTTCCATCACCCCGCCCCATTCTCCCGCTTTCCATTACACGCCCCATTCTCCCGCTTTCCATCACCCCGCCCCATTCTCCTGCTTTCCATCACCCAGCCCCATTCACCTGCTTTCCATCACCCGCCCCATTCTCCCGCTTTCCATCACCCCGCCCCATTCTCCCACTTTCCATCACCCCGCCCCATTCTCCCGCTTTTCATCACCCCGCCCCATTCTCCCGCTTTCCAACACCCCGCCCCATTCTCCCGCTTTCCATCACCCCGCCCCATTCTCCCGCTCTCCATCACCCCGCCCCATTCTCCCTCCTTCCATCACCCCGCCTCATTCTCCCTGCTTCCATCACCCCGCCCCATTCTCCCGCTTTCCATCACCCTGCCCCATTCTCCCGCTTTCCATCTCCAGGACCACGCAAGCTCTAAGACCAGGTAAGCTCTTGGACCAGGCAAGCTCTTGGACCAGGCAAGCTCCTAGACCAGGCAAGCTTGTGGACCACGCACGCTCCTGGACCAGGCAAGCTCCTAGACCATGAAAGCTCCTGGACCTGGCAAGCTCCTAGACCAGGCAAGCTCCTGGACCAGGCAAGCTCCAAGACCAGGCAAGCTCCCGGACCAGGCAAGCTCCTGGACCAGGCAAGCTCATGGACCAGGCAAGCTCCTGGACCAGGCAAGCTCCTGGACCATGCAAGCTCGTGAACCAGGCATGCTCGTGCACGAGGCAAGCTCGTGGACCAGGCACGCTCCTGGACCACGCAAGCTCCTGGACCACGCAAGCTCTTGGACCAGGCACGCTCATGGACCATGCAAGCTCTTGGACCACGCACGCTCCTGGACAAAGCAAGCTCCTGGACCAGGCTAGCTCGTGGACCACGCACGCTATTGGACCAGGCACGCTCCTCGACCAGTCAAGCTCTTGGACTAGGCAGGCTTCTGGGCCAAGCAAGCTCCTGGACCAAGCAAGCTCCTGGACCATGCACGCTCCTGGACCAGGCAAGCTTCTGGACCAGACAAGCTCCTCGACCAGGCAAGCTCCTGGACCAGGCAAGCTCTTGGACCAGGCAAGCTCCTGGGCCAGGCACGCTCGCGGACGAGGCACGCTCTTGGACCAGGCAAGCTCTTGGACCAGGCAAGCTCGTGGACCAGGCACGCTCCTTGACCAGGCAAGCTCCTGGACAAGGCAAGCTCCTGGACCAGGCAAGCTCCTGGACCAGGCACGCTCCTGGACCAGGCAAGCTCCTGGACCAGGCAAGCTCTTGGACGAGGAAATCTCGTGGACCAAGCAAGCTCTTGGACCAGGCAAGCTTCTGGACCAAGCAAGCTCCTGGACTAGGCGAGCTCTTGGACTAGGCAAGCTCTTGGACGAGGCAAGCTCAAGGACCAAGCAAGCTCCTGGACCAGGAAAGCTCCTGGACCAGGCATGCTCCTGGACCAGGTAAGCTCTTGAACCTGGAAAGCTCCTGGACGAGGCAAGCTCCTAGAACAGGCAAGCTTCTAGACCAGGCAAGCTCTTGGAGCAGGCACGCTCCTGGACCAGGCAAGCTCTTGGACCAGGCAAGCTCCGGGACCAGGCAAGCTTCTGGAACATGCAAGCTCGTAGACCATGCAAGCTCCTGGACCAGGCAAGCTCTTGGACCACGCATGCTCCTAGACCAGGCAAGCTCCTGGACCATGCAAGCTCCGGGACCAAGCACGCTCTTGGACATAGCAAGCTCTTGGACCTGGCACGCTCCTGGAATGGGCAAGCTCCTGGACCAGGCAAGCTCTTAGACCAGGCAAGCTCTTGGACCAGGCAGGCTCGTGGACCAGGCACGCTCCTGGACCAGGTAAGCTCCTGGACGAGGCAAGCTCATGGACCAGGCAAGCTCCTGGACCAGGTAAGCTCCTGGACCAGGCAAGCTCCTAGACCACGCAAGCTCCTGGACCAGGCAAGCTCCTGGGCCAGGCACGCTCGCGGACTAGGCACGCTCTTGGACTAGGCAAGCTCTTGGACTAGGCAAGCTCGTGGACCAGGCACGCTCCTGGACCAGGCAAGCTCCTGGACCAGGCAAGCTCTTGGACGAGGAAATCTCGTGGACCAGGCAAGCTCTTGGACCAGGCAAGCTCCTGGACCAAGCAAGCTCCTGGACTAGGCGATCTCTTGGACTAGGCAAGCTCTTGGACCAGGCAAGCTCAAGGACCAAGCAAGCTCCTGGACCACGAAAGCTCCTGGACCAGGCATGCTCCTGGACTAGGTAAGCTCTTGAACCTGGAGAGCTCCTGGACGAGGCAAGCTCCTAGAACAGGCAAGCTTCTAGACCAGGCAAGCTCTTGGAGCAGGCACGCTCCTGGACCAGGCAAGCTCTTGGACCAGGCAAGCTCCTGGACCAGGCAAACTTCTGGAACATGCAAGCTCGTGGACCATGCAAGCTCCTGGACCAGGCAAGCTCTTGGACGACGCATGCTCCTAGACCAGGCAAGCTCCTGGACCATGCAAGCTCGTGGACCAGGCATGCTCGTGCACGAGGCAAGCTCGTGGACCAGGCACGCTCCTGGACCACGCAAGCTCCTGGACCACGCAAGCTCTTGGGCCAGGCACGCTCATGGACCAGGCAAGCTCTTGGACCACGCACGCTCCTGGACAAAGCAAGCTTCTGGACCAGGCTAGCTCGTGGACCACGCACGCTATTGGACCAGGCACGCTCCTCGACCAGTCAAGCTCTTGGACTAGGCAGGCTTCTGGGCCAAGCAAGCTCCTGGACCAAGCAGGCTCCTGGACCATGCACGCTCCTGGACCAAGCAAGCTCCTGGACCAGACAAGCTCCTCGACCAGGCAAGCTCCTGGACCAGGCAAGCTCTTGGACCAGGCAAGCTCCTGGGCCAGGCACGCTCGCGGACGAGGCACGCTCTTGGACCAGGCAAGCTCCTGGACCAGGCAAGCTCGTGGACCAGGCACGCTCCAGGACCAGGCAAGCTCCTGGACAAGGCAAGCTCCTGGACCAGGCAAGCTCCTGGACCAGGCACGCTCCTGGACCAGGCAAGCTCCTGGACCAGGCAAGCTCTTGGACGAGGAAATCTCGTGGACCAGGCAAGCTCTTGGACCAGGCAAGCTCCTGGACCAAGCAAGCTCCTGGACTAGGCAAGCTCTTGGACTAGGCAAGCTCTTGGACCAGGCAAGCTCAAGGACCAAGCAAGCTCCTGGACCAGGTAAGCTCTTGAACCTGGAAAGCTCCTAGACCAGGCAAGCTCCTAGAACAGGCAAGCTTCTAGACCAGGCAAGCTCTTGGAGCAGGCACGCTCCTGGACCAGGCAGGCTCTTGGACCAGGCAAGCTCCAGGACTAGGCAAGCTTCTGGAACATGCAAGCTCGTGGACCATGCAAGCTCCTGGACTAGGCAAGCTCTTGGACCACGCATGCTCCTAGACCAGGCAAGCTCTTGGACCAGGCAAGCTCCGGGACCAAGCACGCTCTTGGACATAGCAAGCTCTTGGACCAGGAACGCTCCTGGAACGGGCAAGCTCCTGGACCAGGCAAGCTCTTAGACCAGGCAAGCTCTTGGACCAGGCAGGCTCGTGGACCAGGCACGCTCCTGGACCAGGTAAGCTCCTGGACGAGGCAAGCTCATGGACCAGGCAAGCTCCTGGACCAGGTAAGCTCCTGGACCAGGCAAGCTCCTGGACCAGGCAAGCTCCTCGAACAGGCAAGCTCCTGGGCCAGGCACGCTCGCGGACCAGCAACGCTCTTGGACCAGGCAAGCTCTTGGACCAGGCAAGCTCGTGGACCAGGCACGCTCCTGGACCAGGCAAGCTCATGGACAAGGCAAGCTCCTGGACCAGGCAAGCTCCTTGACCAGGCACGCTCCTGGACCAGGCAAGCTCCTGGACCAGGCAAGCTCTTGGACGAGGAAATCTCGTGGACCAGGCAAGCTCTTGGACCAGGCAAGCTCAAGGACCAAGCAAGCTCCTGGACCAGGAAAGCTCCTGGACCAGGCATGCTCCTGGACAAGGTAAGCTCTTGAACCTGGAAAGCTCCTGGATGAGGCAAGCTCCTAGAACAGGCAAGCTTCTAGACCAGGCAAGCTCTTGGAGCAGGCACGCTCCTGGACCAGGCAAGCTCTTGGACCAGGCAAGCTCCTGGACCAGGCAAGCTTCAAGAACATGCAAGCTCGTGGACCATGCAAGCTCCTGGACCAGGCAAGCTCTTGGACCACGCATGCTCCTAGACCAGGCAAGCTCCTGGACCAGGCAAGCTCCGGGACCAAGCACGCTCTTGGACATAGCAAGCTCTTGGACCAGGCACGCTCCTGGAACGGGCAAGCTCCTGGACCAAGCAAGCTCTTAGACCAGGCAAGCTCTTGGACCAGGCAGGCTCGTGGACCAGGCACGCTCCTGGACCAGGTAAGCTCCTGGACCAGGCAAGCTCCTGGACCAGGCAAGCTCCTGGACTAGGCAAGCTCCTGGACCAAGCACGCTCCTGGACCAGGCACGCTCTTGGACCAGGCAAGCTCCTGGACCAGGCAAGCTCCTGGACCTGGCACGCTCCTGGACCAGGCAAGCTCCTGGACTAGGCAAGCTCCTGGACCAGGCAAGCTCCTAGACCAGGCAAACTCGTGGACCAGGCACGCACCTGGACCAGGCAAGATCCTGGACCAGGCAAGCTCCCATACCAGGCACGCTCCTGGACCAGGCAAGCTTTTGGACGAGGCAAGCTCCAGGACCACGCAAGCTCTTGGACCAGGTAAGCTTTTAGACCAGGCAAGCTCTTGGACCAGGCAAGCTCCTAGACCAGGCAAGCTCGTGGACCACGCACGCTCCTGGACCAGGCAAGCTCCTGGACCAGGCAAGCTCCTGGATCAGGCAAGCTCCTAGACCAGGCACGCTCCTGGACCAGGCAAGCTCTTGGACCAGGCAAGCTCCGGGACCAGGCAAGCTTCTGGAACATGCAAGCTCGTGGACCATGCAAGCTCCTGGACCAGGCAAGCTCTTGGACCACGCATGCTCCTAGACCAGGCAAGCTCCTGGACCAGGCAAGCTCCGGGACCAAGCACGCTCTTGGACATAGCAAGCTCTTGGACCAGGCACGCTCCTGGAACGGGCAAGATCCTGGACCAAGCAAGCTCCTAGACCAGGCGCGCTCCTGGACCAGGCAAGCTCCCGGACCGAGCAAGCTCCTGGACCACGCAAGCTCTTGGACCAGGCAAGCTCTTGGACCAGGCAAGCTCCTGGACAAGGCAAGCTCCTAGACCAGGCAAGCTCGTGGACCAGGCATGCTCCTAGACGAGGCAAGCTCCTGGACTAGGCAAGCTCATGGACTAGGCAAGCTCCTAGACCAAGCAAGCTCCTGGACCAGGCAAGCTCCTAGACCAGGCAAGCTCATGGACAAGACAAGCTCCTGGACCAGGCAAACTCGTGCACCAGGCACGCTCCTGGACCTGGCAAGATTTTGGACCAGGCATGCTCCTAGACCAGGCAAGCTCTTGGACCAGGCAAGCTCCTAGACCAGGCAAGCTTATGGACAAGGCAAGCTCCTGGACCAGGCAAACTTGTGGACCAGGCACGCTCCTGGACCAGGCAAGCTCCTAGACCAGGCAAGCCCTTGGACCAGGCAAGCTCCTGGACCAGGCAAACTCGTGGACCAGGCACGCTCCTTGACCAGGCAAGCTCATGGACCAGGCAAGCTTCTGGACCAAGCAAGCTCCTGGACCAGGCACGCTCCTGGACCAGGCAAGCTCCTAGACCAGGCAAGCTCCTGGACCAGGCAAACTCCTGGACCAGGCAAACTCGTGTACCAGGCACGCTCCTGGACAAGGCAAGATCCTAGACCAGGCAAGCTCCTAGACCAGGCACGCTCCTGGACCAGGCAAGCTTCTGGACCAGGCAAGCTCCAGGACCACGCAAGCTCCTAGACCAGGCAAGCTCGTGGACCACGCACGCTCCTGGACCAGGCAAGCTACTAGACCAGGAAAGCTCCTGGACCTAGCAAGCTCCTAGACCAGGCAAGCTCCTGGACCAGGCAAGCTCCTAGACCAAACAAGCTCCCGGACCAAGCAAGCTCCTGGACCAGGCAAGCTCATGGACCAGGCAAGCTCCTGGACCAGGCAAGCTCCTGGACCATGCAAGCTCGTGGACCAGGCATGCTCGTGCACGAGGCAAGCTCGTGGACCAGGCACGCTCCTGGACCACGCAAGCTCCTAGACCACGCAAGCTCTTGGACCAGGCACGCTCATGGACCATGCAAGCTCTTGGACCACGCACGCTCCTGGACAAAGCAAGCTCTTGGACCAGGCTAGCTCGTGGACCACGCACGCTATTGGACCAGGCACGCTCCTCGACCAGTCAAGCTCTTGGACTAGGCAGGCTTCTGGGCCAAGCAAGCTCCTGGACCAAGCAAGCTCCTGGACCATGCACGCTCCTGGAACAAGCAAGCTCCTGGACCAGACAAGCTCCTCGACCAGGCAAGCTCCTGGACCAGGCAAGCTCTTGGACCAGGCAAGCTCCTGGGCCAGGCACGCTCGCGGACGAGGCACGCTCTTGGACCAGGCAAGCTCTTGGACCAGGCAAGCTCGTGGACCAGGCACGCTCCTTGACCAGGCAAGCTCCTGGACAAGGCAAGCTCCTGGACCAGGCAAGCTCCTGGACCAGGCACGCTCTTGGACCAGGCAAGCTCCTGGACCAGGCAAGCTCTTGGACGAGGAAATCTCGTGGACCAGGCAAGCTCTTGGACCAGGCAAGCTCCTGGACCAAGCAAGCTCCTGGACTAGGCAAGCTCTTGGACAAGGCAAGCTCTTGGACCAGGCAAGCTCAAGGACCAAGCAAGCTCCTGGACCAGGAAAGCTCCTGGACCAGGCATGCTCCTGGACCAGGTAAGCTCTTGAACCTGGAAAGCTCCTGGACGAGGCAAGCTCCTAGAACAGGCAAGCTTCTAGACCAGGCAAGCTCTTGGAGCAGGCACGCTCCTGGACCTGGCAAGATTTTGGACCAGGCATGCTCCTAGACCAGGCAAGCTCTTGGACCAGGCAAGCTCCTAGACCAGGCAAGCTTATGGACAAGGCAAGCTCCTGGACCAGGCAAACTTGTGGACCAGGCACGCTCCTAGACCAGGCAAGCTCCTAGACCAGGCAAGCCCTTGGACCAGGCAAGCTCCTGGACCAGGCAAACTCGTGGACCAGGCACGCTCCTTGACCAGGCAAGCTCATGGACCAGGCAAGCTTCTGGACCAAGCAAGCTCCTGGACCAGGCACGCTCCTGGACCAGGCAAGCTCCTAGACCAGGCAAGCTCCTGGACCAGGCAAACTCCTGGACCAGGCAAACTCGTGTACCAGGCACGCTCCTGGACAAGGCAAGATCCTGGACCAGGCAAGCTCCTAGACCAGGCACGCTCCTGGACCAGGCAAGCTTCTGGACCAGGCAAGCTCTAGGACCACGCAAGCTCCTAGACCAGGCAAGCTCGTGGACCACGCACGCTCCTGGACCAGGCAAGCTCCTAGACCAGGAAAGCTCCTGGACCTAGCAAGCTCCTAGACCAGGCAAGCTCCTGGACCAGGCAAGCTCCTAGACCAAACAAGCTCCCGGACCAAGCAAGCTCCTGGACCAGGCAAGCTCATGGACCAGGCAAGCTCCTGGACCAGGCAAGCTCCTGGACCATGCAAGCTCGTGGACCAGGCATGCTCGTGCACGAGGCAAGCTCGTGGACCAGGCACGCTCCTGGACCACGCAAGCTCCTAGACCACGCAAGCTCTTGGACCAGGCACGCTCATGGACCATGCAAGCTCTTGGACCACGCACGCTCCTGGACAAAGCAAGCTCTTGGACCAGGCTAGCTCGTGGACCACGCACGCTATTGGACCAGGCACGCTCCTCGACCAGTCAAGCTCTTGGACTAGGCAAGCTTCTGGGCCAAGCAAGCTCCTGGACCAAGCAAGCTCCTGGACCATGCACGCTCCTGGAACAAGCAAGCTCCTGGACCAGACAAGCTCCTCGACCAGGCAAGCTCCTGGACCAGGCAAGCTCTTGGACCAGGCAAGCTCCTGGGCCAGGCACGCTCGCGGACGAGGCACGCTCTTGGACCAGGCAAGCTCTTGGACCAGGCAAGCTCGTGGACCAGGCACGCTCCTTGACCAGGCAAGCTCCTGGACAAGGCAAGCTCCTGGACCAGGCAAGCTCCTGGACCAGGCACGCTCTTGGACCAGGCAAGCTCCTGGACCCGGCAAGCTCTTGGACGAGGAAATCTCGTGGACCAGGCAAGCTCTTCGACCAGGCAAGCTTCTGGACCAAGCAAGCTCCTGGACTAGGCGAGCTCTTGGACTAGGCAAGCTCTTGGACCAGGCAAGCTCAAGGACCAAGCAAGCTCCTGGACCAGGAAAGCTCCTGGACCAGGCATGCTCCTGGACCAGGTAAGCTCTTGAACTTGGAAAGCTCCTGGACGAGGCAAGCTCCTAGAACAGGCAAGCTTCTAGACCAGGCAAGCTCTTGGAGCAGGCACGCTCCTGGACCAGGCAAGCTCTTGGACCAGGCAAGCTCCGGGACCAGGCAAGCTTCTGGAACATGCAAGCTCGTAGACCATGCAAGCTCCTGGACCAGGCAAGCTCTTGGACCACGCATGCTCCTAGACCAGGCAAGCTCCTGGACCAGGCAAGCTCCGGGACCAAGCATGCTCTTGGACATAGCAAGCTCTTGGACCAGGCACGCTCTGGAACGGGCAAGATCCTGGACCAAGCAAGCTCCTAGACCAGGCGCGCTCCTGGACCAGGCAAGCTCCCAGACCGAGCAAGCTCCTGGACCACGCAAGCTCTTGGACCAGGCAAGCTCTTGGACCAGGCAAGCTCCTGGACAAGGCAAGCTCCTAGACCAGGCAAGCTCGTGGACCAGGCATGCTCCTAGACCAGGCAAGCTCCTGGACTAGGCAAGCTCATGGACCAGGCAAGCTCCTAGACCAAGCAAGCTCCTGGACCAGGCAAGCTCCTAGACCAGGCAAGCTCATGGACAAGACAAGCTGCTAGACCAGGCAAACTCGTGCACCAGGCACGCTCCTGGACCTGGCAAGATTTTGGACCAGGCATGCTCCTAGACCAGGCAAGCTCCTGGACCAGGCAGGCTCGTGGACCAGTCACGCTCCTGGACCAGACAAGCTCCTGGACCAGGCATGCTCCTGGACCAGGCAAGCTCTTGGACCATGCACGCTCCTGGACCAGGCAAGCTCCTAGACCAGGCAAGCTCCTAAACCAGGCAAGCTTCTGGACCAGGCAAACTCGTGGACCAGGCACGCTCCTGGACCAGGCAAGATCCTAGACCAGGCAAGCTCCTAGACAAGGCACGCTCCTGGACGAGGCAAGCTCTTGGACCAGGCAAGCCCCTGGACAAGGCATGCTCCTGGACAAGGCAAGCTCTTGGACTAGGCAAGCTCCTGGACCAGGCAAGCTCCTAGACAAGGCAAGCTCTTGGACCAGGCAAGCTCCTAGACCAGGCAAGCTTATGGACAAGGCAAGCTCCTGGACCAGGCAAACTTGTGGACCAGGCACCCTCCTGGACCAGGCAAGATTTTGGACCAGGCATGCTCCTAGACCAGGGAAGCTCCTGGACCAGGCAAGCTCCTGAACCAGGTAGGCTCGTGGACCAGGCACGCTCCTAGACCAGGCAAGCTCCAGGACTAGGCAAGCTCCTAGACCAGGCTAACTCTTAGACCAGGCAAGCTCCTGGACCACGCAAGCTCCTAGACCAGGCAAGCTCCTGGACCAGGCAAGCTCCTGGACCAGGCAAGCTCCTGGACCAGGCAAGCTCCTTGACCAGGCAAGCTCCTGGACCAGGCAGGCTCGTGGACCAGGCACGCACCTGGACCTTGCAAGCTCCTGGACCTGGCAAGCTCCTGGACCACGCAAGCTCTTGGACCAGGCACGCTCCTAGATCAGGCAAGCTCTTGGACAAGGCAAGCTCCTGGATCAGGCAAGCTCCTCGACCACTCAAGCTCCTGGACCAGGCAAGCTCGTGGACCAGGCACGCTCCTCGACCACGCAAGCTCTTGGATCAGGCACGCTTCTGGACCAAGCAAGCTCCTGGACCAGGCAAGCTCCTGGACCACGCAAGCTTTTGGACCAGTCACGCTCCTCGACCAGGCAAGCTCTTGGACCAGGCAGAATTCTGGACCAAGCAAGCTCCTTGACCAAGCAATCTCCTGGACCAGGCACACTCCTGGACCAGGCAAGCTCCTGGACCAGGCAAGCTCCTGGACCAGGCACGCTCCTGGACCAGGCAAGCTCCTAGACCAGGCAAGCTCCTGGACCAGGCAAGCTTCTGGACCAGGCAAAACTCGTGGACTAGGCATGCTCCTAGACCAGGCAAGCTCCGGGACCAAGCACGCTCTTGGACATAGCAAGCTCTTGGACCAGGCACGCTCCTGCAACGGGCAAGCTCCTGGACCAGGCAAGCTCTTAGACCAGGCAAGCTCTTGGACCAGGCAGGCTCGTGGACCAGGCACGCTTCTGGACCAGGTAAGCTCCTGGACTAGGCAAGCTCATGGACCAGGCAAGCTCCTGGACCAGGTAAGCTCCTGGACCAGGCAAGCTCCTGGACCAGGCAAGCTCCTGGACCAGGCAAGCTCCTGGGCCAGGCACGCTCGCGGACCAGGCACGCTCTTGGACCAGGCAAGCTCTTGGACCAGGCAAGCTCGTGGACCAGGCACGCTCCTAGACCAGGCAAGCTCCTGGACAAGGCAAGCTCCTGGACCAGGCAAGCTCCTGGACCAGGCACGCTCCTGGACAAGGCAAGCTCCTGGACCAGGCAAGCTCTTGGACGAGGAAATCTCGTGGACCAGGCAAGCTCTTGGACCAGGCAAGCTCCTGGACCAAGCAAGCTCCTGGACTAGGCGATCTCTTGGACTAGGCAAGCTCTTGGACCAGGCAAGCTCAAGGACCTCGCAAGCTCCTGGACCAGGAACGCTCCTGGACCAGGCATGCTCCTGGACAAGGTAAGCTCTTGAACCTGGAAAGCTCCTGGACGAGGCAAGCTACTAGAACAGGCAAGCTTCTAGACCAGGCAAGCTCTTGGAGCAGGCACGCTCCTGGACCAGGCAAGCTCTTGGACCAGGCAAGCTCCTGGACCAGGCAAGCTTCAAGAACATGCAAGCTCGTGGACCATGCAAGCTCCTGGACCAGGCAAGCTCTTCGACCACGCATGCTCCTAGACCAGGCAAGCTCCTGGACCAGGCAAGCTCCGGGACCAAGCACGCTCTTGGACATAGCAAGCTCTTGGACCAGGCACGCTCCTGGAACAGGCAAGCTCTTTTTTATTTTGCACAAGCTAGGCCCTTGTTATTGCAATTTTGCACATGCTAGACCCTTGTTCTTTTTATTTTGCACACGCTAGGCCCTTGTTTTTGCTATTTCGCGAACGCTAGGCCCTTGTTCTTGATTTTTTGCACACGCTAGGCCCTTGCTCTTGCTATTTTGCACTCGCTAAGCCCTTGTTCTTGCAATTTTGCACATGCTAGGCCCTTGTTCTTGCAATTTTGCAAACGCTAGGCCCTTGTTCTTTTTATTTTGCACACGCTAGGCCCTTGTTCTTTTTATTTTGCACACGCTAGGCCCTTGTTCTTGCTATTTTGCACACGCCATGCCCTTGTTCTTTTTATTCTGCACACGCTAGGCCCTTGTTCTTGCTATTTCGCGAACCCTATGCCCTTGTTCATGATTTTTTGCACACGCTAGGCCCTTGCTCTAGCTATTTTGCACTCGCTAGGCCCTTGTTCTTGCAATTTTGCACACGCTAGGCCCTTGTTCTTGCAATTTTGCACACGCTAGGCCCTTGTTCTTTTTATTTTGCACACGCTAGGCCCTTGTTCTTGTATTTTGCACACGCTATGCCCTTGTTCTTTTTATTTTGCACACGCTAGGCCCTTGTTCTTGCAATATTGCACACGCTAGGCCCTTGTTCTTTTTATTTTGCGCACGCTATGCCCGTGTTATTTTTATTTTGCACACGCTATGCCCTTGTTCTTACAATTTTGCACATGCTAGACCCTTGTTCTTTTTATTTTGCACACGCTAGGCCCTTGTTCTTGCTATTTCGCGAACACAAGGCCCTTGTTCTTGATTTTTTGCATACGCTATGCACTTGGTCTTGCTATTTTGCACTCGCTAGGCCTTTGTTCTTGCAATTTTGCACAAGCTAGGCCCTTGTTCGTTTTATTTTGCACACGCTAGGCCCTTATTCTTGTATTTTGCACATGCTAGGCCCTTGTTCTTGCTATTTTGCACACGCTATGCCCTTGCTCTTGCTATTTTGCACATATTAGGCCCTTGTTCTTGCTATTTCGCGAACGCTAGGCCCTTGTTCTTGATTTTTTGCACACGCTAGGCCCTTGCTCTTGCTATTTTGCACTCGCTAGGCCCTTGTTCTTGCAATTTTGCACACGCTAGGCCCTTGTTCTTGCAATTTTGCACACGCTAGGCCCTTGTTCTTGCTATTTTGCACACGCTATGCCCTTGTTCTTTTTATTTTGCACACGCTAGGCCCTTGTTCTTGCAATTTTGCACATGCTAGACCCTTGTTCTTTTTATTTTGCACACGCTAGGCCCTTGTTCTTGCTATTTCACGAACGCTAGGCCCTTGTTCTTGATTTTTTGCACACGCTAGGCCCTTGCTCTTGCTATTTTGCACTCGCTAAGCCCTTGTTCTTGCAATTTTGCACATGCTAGGCCCTTGTTCTTGCAATTTTGCAAACGCTAGGCCCTTGTTCTTTTTATTTTGCACACGGTAGGCCCTTGCTCTTTTTATTTTGCACACGCTAGGCCTTTGTTCTGGCTATTTTGCACACGCTGTGCCCTTGTTCTTTTTATTTTGCACACGCTAAGCCCTTGTTCTTGCAATTTTGCACATGCTAGACCCTTGTTTTTTTATTTTGCACACGCTAGGCCCTTGTTCTTGCAATTTCGCAAACGCTAGGCACTTGTTCTTGATTTTTTGCACACGCTAGGCCCTTGCTCTTGCTATTTTGCACTCACTAGGCCCTTGTTCTTGCAATTTTGCACACGCTAGGCCCTTGTTCTTGCAATTTTGCACACGCTAGGCCCTTGTTTTTTTTATTTTGCACACGCTAGGCCCTTGTTCTTTTTATTTTGCACACGCTATGCCCTTGTTCTTTTTATTTTGCACACGCTACGCCCTTGTTCTTTTTATTTTGCACATGCTAGGCCCTTGCTCTTGCAATTTTGCACATGCTAGACCCTTGTTCTTTTTATTTTGCACACGCTAGGCCCTTGTTCTTGCTATTTCGCGAATGCTAGGCCCTTGTTCTTGATTTTTTGCACACGCTAGGCCCTTGCTCTTGATATTTTGCACTCGCTAGGCCCTTGTTCTTGCAATTTTGCACACGTTAGGCCTTTGTTCTTGCAATTTTGCACACGCTAGGTCCTTGTTCTTTATATTTTGCACATGCTAGGCCCTTGTTCTTTTTATTTTGCACACGCTAGGCCCTTGTTCTTGCTATTTTGCACACGCTATGCCCTTGTTCTTTTTATTTTGCACACGCTAGGCCCTTGTTCTTGCAATTTTGCACATGCTAGACCCTTGTTCTTTTTATTTTGCACACGCTAGGCCCTTGTTCTTGCTATTTCGCGAACGCTAGGCCCTTGTTCTTGAATTCTTGCACATGCTAGGCCCTTGCTCTTGCTATTTTGCACTCGTTAGGCCCTTGTTCTTGCAATTTTGCACACGTTAGGCCCTTGTTCTTGCAATTTTGCACATGCTAGGCCCTTCTTCTTTTTATTTTGCACACGCTAGGCCCTTGTTCTTTTTATTTTGCACAAGCTAGGCCCTTGTTCTTGCTATCTTGCACACGCTATGCCCTTGTTCTTGCAATTTTGCACATGCTAGACCCTTGTTCTTTTTATTTTGCACACGCTAGGCCCTTGCTCTTGCTATTTCGTGAACGCTAGGCCCTTGTTCTTGATTTTTTGCACATGCTGGGCCCTTGCTGTTGCTATTTTGCACTCGCTAGGCCCTTGTTCTTGCAATTTTGCACACGCTAGGCCCTTGTTCTTGCAAGTTTGCACACGCTAGGCCTTTGTTCTGTCTATTTTGCACACGCTAGGCCCTTGTTCTTCTTATTTTGCACACGCCATGCCCTTGTTCTTTTTATTTTGCACACGCTAGGCCCTTGTTCTTGCAATTTTGCACATGCTAGACCCTTGTTCTTTTTATTTTGCACACGCTAGGCCCTTGTTGTTGCTATTTCGCGAACGCTAGGCCCTTGTTCTTGATTTTTTGCACATGCTAGGCCCTTGCTCTTGCTATTTTGCACTCGTTAGGCCCTTGTTCTTGCAATTTTGCACACGCTAGGCCCTTGTTCTTGCAATTTTGCACACGCTAGGCCCTTGTTCTTTTTATTTTGCACACGCTAGGCCCTTGTTCTTGCTATTT
Source organism: Closterium sp. NIES-65 (assembly GCA_948144175.1). Taxonomy (NCBI): domain Eukaryota; kingdom Viridiplantae; phylum Streptophyta; class Zygnematophyceae; order Desmidiales; family Closteriaceae; genus Closterium; species Closterium sp. NIES-65. Next base: position 17,134 of record CANXME010001445.1, on the reverse strand, counting down.
CGCGAACACAAGGCCCTTGTTCTTGATTTTTTGCATACGCTAGGCCCTTGGTCTTGCTATTTTGCACTCGCTAGGCTCTTGTTCTTGCAATTTTGCATACGCTAGGCCCTTGTTCTTGCAATTTTGCACACGCTAGGCCCTTGTTCTTTTTATTTTGCACACGCTAGGCCCTTGTTCTTGTATTTTGCACATGCTAGGCCCTTGTTCTTGCAATTTTGCACACGTTAGGCCTTTGTTCTTGCAATTTTGCACACGCTAGGTCCTTGTTCTTTTTATTTTGCACATGCTAGGCCCTTGTTCTTTTTATTTTGCACATGCTAGGCCCTTGTTCTTGCTATTTTGCACACGCTATGCCCTTGTTCTTTTTATTTTGCACACGCTAGGCCCTTGTTCTTGCAATTTTGCACATGCTAGACCCTTGTTCTTTTTATTTTGCACACGCTAGGCCCTTGTTCTTGCTATTTCGCGAACGCTAGGCCCTTGTTCTTGATTTCTTGCACATGCTAGGCCCTTGCTCTTGCTATTTTGCACTCGTTAGGCCCTTGTTCTTGCAATTTTGCACACGTTAGGCCCTTGTTCTTGCAATTTTGCACATGCTAGGCCCTTCTTCTTTTTATTTTGCACACGCTAGGCCCTTGTTCTTTTTATTTTGCACAAGCTAGGCCCTTGTTCTTGCTATCTTGCACACGCTATGCCCTTGTTCTTTTTATTTTGCTCACGCTAGGCCCTTGTTCTTGCAATTTTGCACATGCTAGACCCTTGTTCTTTTTATTTTGCACACGCTAGGCCCTTGCTCTTGCTATTTCGTGAACGCTAGGCCCTTGTTCTTGATTTTTTGCACATGCTGGGCCCTTGCTGTTGCTATTTTGCACTCGCTAGGCCCTTGTTCTTGCAATTTTGCACACGCTAGGCCCTTGTTCTTGCAAGTTTGCACACGCTAGGCCCTTGTTCTGTCTATTTTGCACATGCTAGGCCCTTGTTCTTCTTATTTTGCACACGCCATGCCCTTGTTCTTTTTATTTTGCACACGCTAGGCCCTTGTTCTTGCAATTTTGCACATGCTAGACCCTTGTTCTTTTTATTTTGCACACGCTAGGCCCTTGTTGTTGCTATTTCGCGAACGCTAGGCCCTTGTTCTTGATTTTTTGCACATGCTAGGCCCTTGCTCTTGCTATTTTGCACTCGTTAGGCCCTTGTTCTTGCAATTTTGCACACGCTAGGCCCTTGTTCTTGCAATTTTGCACACGCTAGGCCCTTGTTCTTTTTATTTTGCACACGCTAGGCCCTTGTTCTTGCTATTTCGCGAACACAAGGCCCTTGTTCTTGATTTTTTGCATACACTAGGCCCTTGGTCTTGCTATTTTGCACTCGCTAGGCTCTTGTTCTTGCAATTTTGCACACGCTAGGCCCTTGTTCTTGCAATTTTGCACACGCTAGGCCCTTGTTCTTTTTATTTTGCACACGCTAGGCCCTTGTTCTTGTATTTTGCACATGCTAGGCCCTTGTTCTTGCAATTTTGCACACGTTAGGCCTTTGTTCTTGCAATTTTGCACACGCTAGGTCCTTGTTCTTTTTATTTTGCACATGCTAGGCCCTTGTTCTTTTTATTTTGCACATGCTAGGCCCTTGTTCTTGCTATTTTGCACACGCTATGCCCTTGTTCTTTTTATTTTGCACACGCTAGGCCCTTGTTCTTGCAATTTTGCACATGCTAGACCCTTGTTCTTTTTATTTTGCACACGCTAGGCCCTTGTTCTTGCTATTTCGCGAACGCTAGGCCATTGTTCTTGATTTCTTGCACATGCTAGGCCCTTGCTCTTGCTATTTTGCACTCGTTAGGCCCTTGTTCTTGCAATTTTGCACACGTTAGGCCCTTGTTCTTGCAATTTTGCACATGCTAGGCCCTTCTTCTTTTTATTTTGCACACGCTAGGCCCTTGTTCTTTTTATTTTGCACAAGCTAGGCCCTTGTTCTTGCTATCTTGCACACGCTATGCCCTTGTTCTTTTTATTTTGCTCACGCTAGGCCCTTGTTCCTTCAATTTTGCACATGCTAGACCCTTGTTCTTTTTATTTTGCACACGCTAGGCCCTTGCTCTTGCTATTTCGTGAACGCTAGGCCCTTGTTCTTGATTTTTTGCACATGCTGGGCCCATGCTGTTGCTATTTTGCACTCGCTAGGCCCTTGTTCTTGCAATTTTGCACACGCTAGGCCCTTGTTCTTGCAAGTTTGCACACGCTAGGCCCTTGTTCTTTCTATTTTGCACACGCTAGGCCCTTGTTCTTCTTATGTTGCACACGCCATGCCCTTGTTCTTTTTATTTTGCACACGCTAGGCCCTTGTTCTTGCAATTTTGCACATGCTAGACCCTTGTTCTTTTTATTTTGCACACGCTAGGCCCTTGTTGTTGCTATTTTGCGAACGCTAGGCCCTTGTTCTTGATTTGTTGCACATGCTAGGCCCTTGCTCTTGCTATTTTGCACTCGTTAGGCCCTTGTTATTGCAATTTTGCACACGCTAGGCCCTTGTTCTTGCAATTTTGCACACGCTAGGCCCTTGTTCTTTTTATTTTGCACACGCTAGGCCCTTGTTCTTGCTATTTCGCGAACACAAGGCCCTTGTTCTTGATTTTTTGCATACGCTAGGCCCTTGGTCTTGCTATTTTGCACTCGCTAGGCTCTTGTTCTTGCAATTTTGCACACGCTAGGCCCTTGTTCTTGCAATTTTGCACACGCTAGGCCCTTGTTCTTTTTATTTTGCACACGCTAGGCCCTTGTTCTTGTATTTTGCACATGCTAGGCCCTTGTTCTTGCAATTTTGCACACGTTAGGCCTTTGTTCTTGCAATTTTGCACACGCTAGGTCCTTGTTCTTTTTATTTTGCACATGCTAGGCCCTTGTTCTTTTTATTTTGCACATGCTTGGCCCTTGTTCTTGCTATTTTGCACACGCTATGCCCTTGTTCTTTTTATTTTGCACACGCTGGGCCCTTGTTCTTGCAATTTTGCACATGCTAGACCCTTGTTCTTTTTATTTTGCACACGCTAGGCCCTTGTTCTTGCTATTTCGCGAACGCTAGGCCCTTGTTCTTGATTTCTTGCACATGCTAGGCCCTTGCTCTTGCTATTTTGCACTCGTTAGGCCCTTGTTCTTGCAATTTTGCACACGTTAGGCCCTTGTTCTTGCAATTTTGCACATGCTAGGCCCTTCTTCTTTTTATTTTGCACACGCTAGGCCCTTGTTCTTTTTATTTTGCACAAGCTAGGCCCTTGTTCTTGCTATCTTGCACACGCTATGCCCTTGTTCTTTTTATTTTGCTCACGCTAGGCCCTTGTTCCTGCAATTTTGCACATGCTAGACCCTTGTTCTTTTTATTTTGCAAACGCTAGGCCCTTGCTCTTGCTATTTCGTGAACGCTAGGCCCTTGTTCTTGATTTTTTGCACATGCTGGGCCCATGCTGTTGCTATTTTGCACTCGCTAGGCCCTTGTTCTTGCAATTTTGCACACGCTAGGCCCTTGTTCTTGCAAGTTTGCACACGCTAGGCCCTTGTTCTTTCTATTTTGCACACGCTAGGCCCTTGTTCTTCTTATGTTGCACACACCATGCCCTTGTTCTTTTTATTTTGCACACGCTAGGCCCTTGTTCTTGCAATTTTGCACATGCTAGACCCTTGTTCTTTTTATTTTGCACACGCTAGGCCCTTGTTCTTGCTATTTCGCGAACGCTAGGCCCTTGTTCTTGATTTGTTGCACATGCTAGGCCCTTGCTCTTGCTATTTTGCACTCGTTAGGCCCTTGTTATTGCAATTTTGCACACGCTAGGCCCTTGTTCTTGCAATTTTGCACACGCTAGGCCCTTGTTCTTTTTATTTTGCACACGCTAGGCCCTTGCTCTTGCTATTTCGTGAACGCTAGGCCCTTGTTCTTGATTTTTTGCACATGCTGGGCCCTTGCTGTTGCTATTTTGCACTCGCTAGGCCCTTGTTCTTGCAATTTTGCACACGCTAGGCCCTTGTTCTTGCAAGTTTGCACACGCTAGGCCCTTGTTCTGTCTATTTTGCACACGCTAGGCCCTTGTTCTTCTTATTTTGCACACGCCATGCCCTTGTTCTTTTTATTTTGCACACGCTAGGCCCTTGTTCTTGCAATTTTGCACATGCTAGACCCTTGTTCTTTTTATTTTGCACACGCTAGGCCCTTGTTGTTGCTATTTCGCGAACGCTAGGCCCTTGTTCTTGATTTTTTGCACATGCTAGGCCCTTGCTCTTGCTATTTTGCACTCGTTAGGCTCTTGTTCTTGCAATTTTGCACACGCTAGGCCCTTGTTCTTGCAATTTTGCACACGCTAGGCCCTTGTTCTTTTTATTTTGCACACGCTAGGCCCTTGTTCTTGTATTTTGCACATGCTAGGCCCTTGTTCTTGCAATTTTGCACACGTTAGGCCTTTGTTCTTGCAATTTTGCACACGCTAGGTCCTTGTTCTTTTTATTTTGCACATGCTAGGCCTTTGTTCTTTTTATTTTGCACATGCTAGGCCCTTGTTCTTGCTATTTTGCACACGCTATGCCCTTGTTCTTTTTATTTTGCACACGCTAGGCCCTTGTTCTTGCAATTTTGCACATGCTAGACCCTTGTTCTTTTTATTTTGCACACGCTAGGCCCTTGTTCTTGCTATTTCGCGAACGCTAGGCCCTTGTTCTTGATTTCTTGCACATGCTAGGCCCTTGCTCTTGCTATTTTGCACTCGTTAGGCCCTTGTTCTTGCAATTTTGCACACGTTAGGCCCTTGTTCTTGCAATTTTGCACATGCTAGGCCCTTCTTCTTTTTATTTTGCACACGCTAGGCCCTTGTTCTTTTTATTTTGCACAAGCTAGGCCCTTGTTCTTGCTATCTTGCACACGCTATGCCCTTGTTCTTTTTATTTTGCTCACGCTAGGCCCTTGTTCTTGCAATTTTGCACATGCTAGACCCTTGTTCTTTTTATTTTGCACACGCTAGGCCCTTGCTCTTGCTATTTCGTGAACGCTAGGCCCTTGTTCTTGATTTTTTGCACATGCTGGGCCCATGCTGTTGCTATTTTGCACTCGCTAGGCCCTTGTTCTTGCAATTTTGCACATGCTAGGCCCTTGTTCTTGCAAGTTTGCACACGCTAGGCCCTTGTTCTTTCTATTTTGCACACGCTAGGCCCTTGTTCTTCTTATTTTGCACACGCCATGCCCTTGTTCTTTTTATTTTGCACACGCTAGGCCCTTGTTCTTGCAATTTTGCACATGCTAGACCCTTGTTCTTTTTATTTTGCACAAGCTAGGCCCTTGTTCTTGCTATCTTGCACACGCTATGCCCTTGTTCTTTTTATTTTGCTCACGCTAGGCCCTTGTTCTTGCAATTTTGCACATGCTAGACCCTTGTTCTTTTTATTTTGCACACGCTAGGCCCTTGCTCTTGCTATTTCGTGAACGCTAGGCCCTTGTTCTTGATTTTTTTGCACATGCTGCGCCCATGCTGTTGCTATTTTGCACTCGCTAGGCCCTTGTTCTTGCAATTTTGCACACGCTAGGCCCTTGTTCTTGCAAGTTTGCACACGCTAGGCCCTTGTTCTTTCTATTTTGCACACGCTAGGCCCTTGTTCTTCTTATTTTGCACACGCCATGCCCTTGTTCTTTTTATTTTGCACACGCTAGGCCATTGTTCTCGCAATTTTGCACATGCTAGACCCTTGTTCTTTTTATTTTGCACACGCTAGGCCCTTGTTCTTGCTATTTCGCGAACGCTAGGCCCTTGTTCTTGATTTGTTGCACATGCTAGGCCCTTGCTCTTGCTATTTTGCACTCGTTAGGCCCTTGTTCTTGCAATTTTGCACACGCTAGGCCCTTGTTCTTGCAATTTTGCACACGCTAGGCCCTTGTTTTTTTTATTTTGCACACGCTAGGCCCTTGTTCTTGCTATTTCGCGAACACAAGGCCCTTGTTCTTGATTTTTTGCATACGCTAGGCCCTTGGTCTTGCTATTTTGCACTCGCTAGGCTCTTGTTCTTGCAATTTTGCACACGCTAGGCCCTTGTTCTTGCAATTTTGCACACGCTAGGCCCTTGTTCTTTTTATTTTGCACACGCTAGGCCCTTGTTCTTGTATTTTGCACATGCTAGGGCCTTGTTCTTGCTATTTTGCACACGCTATGCCCTTGTTCTTTTTATTTTGCACACTCTAGGCCCTTGTTCTTGCAATTTTGCACATGCTAGACCCTTGTTCTTTTTATTTTGCACATGTTAGGCCCTTGTTCTTGCTATTTCGCAAACGCTAGGCCTTTGTTCTTGATTTTTTGCACACACTAGGCCCTTGCTCTTGCTATTTTGCACACGCTAGGCCCTTGTTCTTGCAATTTTGCACACGCTAGGCCCTTGTTCTTGCTATTTTGCACACGCTAGGCCCTTGTTCTTTTTATTTTGCACACGCTAGGCCCTTGTTCTTGCTATTTTGCACACGCTATGCCCTTGTTCTTTTTATTTTGCACACGCTAGGCCCTTGTTCTTGCAATTTTGCACATGCTAGACCCTTGTTCTTTTTATTTTGCACACGCTAGGCCCTTGTTCTTGCTATTTCGCGAACGCTAGTCCCTTGTTCTTGATTTTTTGGACACGCTAGGCCCTTGCTCTTGCTATTTTGCACTCGCTAAGCCCTTGTTCTTGCAATTTTGCACATGCTAGGCCCTTGTTCTTGCAATTTTGCAAACGCTAGGCCCTTGTTCTTTTTATTTTGCACACGCTAGGCCCTTGTTCTTTTTATTTTGCACACGCTAGGCCTTTGTTCTGGCTATTTTGCACACGCTGTGCCCTTGTTCTTTTTATTTTGCACACGCTAAGCCCTTGTTCTTGCAGTTTTGCACATGCTAGACCCTTGTTTTTTTTATTTTGCACACGCTAGGTCCTTGTTCTTGCAATTTCGCAAACGCTAGGCACTTGTTCTTGATTTTTTGCACACGCTAGGCCCTTGTTCTTTTTATTTTGCACACGCTAGGACCTTGTTCTTTTTATTTTGCACACGCTACGCCCTTGTTCTTTTTATTTTGCACATGCTAGGCCCTTGCTCTTGCAATTTTGCACATGCTAGACCCTTGTTCTTTTTATTTTGCACACGCTAGGCCCTTGTTCTTGCTATTTCGCGAACGCTAGGCCCTTGTTCTTGATTTTTTGCACACGCTAGGCCCTTGCTCTTGCTATTTTGCACTCGCTAGGCCCTTGTTCTTTTTATTTTGCACACGCTAGGCCCTTGTTCTTTTTATTTTGCACACGCTAGGCCCTTGTTCTTGCTATTTTGCACACTTTATGCCCTTGATCTTTTGATTTTGCACACGCTAGGCCCTTGATCTTGCAATTTTGCACATGCTAGACCCTTGTTCCTTTTATTTTGCACACGCTAGGCCCTTGTTCTTGCTATTTCGCGAACGCTAGGCCCTTGTTCTTGATTTCTTGCACATGCTAGGCCCTTGCTCTTGCTATTTTGCACTCGTTAGGCCCTTGTTCTTGCAATTTTGCACACATTGGGCCCTTGTTCTTGCAATTTTGCACATGCTAGGCCCTTCTTCTTTTTATTTTGCACACGCTAGGCCCTTGTTCCTTTTATTTTGCACAAGCTAGGCCCTTGTTCTTGCTATCTTGCACACGCTATGCCCTTGTTCTTTTTATTTTGCTCACGCTAGGCCCTTGTTCTTGCAATTTTGCACATGCTAGACCCTTGTTCTTTTTATTTTGCACACGCTACGCCCTTGCTTTTGCTATTTCGTGAACGCTAGGCCCTTGTTCTTGATTTTTTGCACATGCTAGGCCCTTGCTGTTGCTATTTTGCACTCGCTAGGCCCTTGTTCTTGCAATTTTGCACACGCTAGGCCCTTGTTCTTGCAATTTTGCACACGCTAGGCCCTTGTTCTTTCTATTTTGCACACGCCAGGCCCTTGTTCTTTTTATTTTGCACACGCCATGCCCTTGTTCTTTTTATTTTGCACACGCTAGGCCCTTGTTCTTGCAATTTTGCACATGCTAGACCCTTGTTCTTTTTATTTTGCACACGCTAGGCCCTTGTTCTTGCTATTTCGCGAACGCTAGGCCCTTGTTCTTGATTTTTTGCACACGCTAGGCCCTTGCTCTTGCTTTTTTCGCACTCGCTAGGCCCTTGTTCTTGCAATTTTGCACACGCTAGGCCCTTGTTCTTTTTATTTTGCACACGCTAGGCCCTTGTTCTTGCAATTTTGCACACGCTAGGCCCTTGTTCTTGCTATTTTGCACACGCTAGGCCCTTGTTCTTTTTATTTTGCACACGCTAGGCCCTTGTTCCTGCAATTTTGCACATGCTAGACCCTTGTTCTTTTTATTTTGCACACGCTAGGCCCTTGTTCTTGCTATTTCGCGAACGCTAGGCCCTTGTTCTTGATTTTTTGCACACGCTAGGCCCTTGCTCTTGCTATTTTGCACTCGCTAAGCCCTTGTTCTTGCAATTTTGCACATGCTAGGCCCTTGTTCTTGCAATTTTGCAAACGCTAGGCCCTTGTTCTTTTTATTTTGCACACGCTAGGCCCTTGTTCTTGCTATTTTGCAAACGCTATGCCCTGGTTCTTTTTATTTTGCACACGCTAGGCCCTTGTTCTTGCAATTTTGCACATGCTAGACCCTTGTTCTTTTTATTTTGCACACGCTAGGCTCTTGCTCTTGCTGTTTCGCGAACGCTAGGCCCTTGTTCTTGATTTTTTGCACACGCTAGGCCCTTGCTGTTGCTATTTTGCACTCGCTAGGCCCTTGTTCTTGCAATTTTGCACACGCTAGGCCCTTGTTCTTGCATTTTTGCACACGCTAGGCCCTTGTTCTTTTTATTTTGCACACGCTAGGCCCTTGTTCTTTTTATTTTGCACACGCTATGCCCTTGTTCTTTTTATTTTGCACACACTAGGCCCTTGTTCTTGCAATTTTGCACATGCTAGACCCTTGTTCTTTTTATTTTGCACACGCTAGGCCCTTGTTCTTGCTATTTCGCAAACGCTAGGCCCTTGTTCTTGATTTTTTGCACACGCTAGGCCCTTGCTCTTGCTTTTTCGCACTCGCTAGGCCCGTGTTCTTGCAATTTTGCACACGCTAGGCCCTTGTTCTTTTTATTTTGCACACGCTAGGCCCTTGTTCTTGCAAGTTTGCACACGCTAGGCCCTTGTTCTTGCTATTTTGCACACGCTATGCTTTTGTTCTTTTTATTTTGCACACGCTAGGCCCTTGTTCCTGCAATTTTGCACATGCTAGACCCTTGTTCTTTTTATTTTGCACACGCTAGGCCCTTGTTCTTGCTATTTCGCGAACGCTAGGCCCTTGTTCTTGATTTTTTGCACACGCTAGGCCCTTGCTCTTGCTATTTTGCACTCGCTAAGCCCTTGTTCTTGCAATTTTGCACATGCTAGGCCCTTGTTCTTTCAATTTTGCAAACGCTAGGCCCTTGTTCTTTTTATTTTGCACACGCTAGGCCCTTGTTCTATTTATTTTGCACACGCTAGGCCTTTGTTCTGGCTATTTTGCACACGCTGTGCCCTTGTTCTTTTTATTTTGCACACGCTAAGCCCTTGTTCTTGCAATTTTGCACATGCTAGACCCTTGTTTTTTTTATTTTGCACACGCTAGGCCCTTGTTCTTGCAATTTCGCAAACGCTAGGCACTTGTTCTTGATTTTTTGCACACGCTAGGCCCTTGCTCTTGCTATTTTGCACTCACTAGGCCCTTGTTCTTGCAATTTCGCAAACGCTAGGCACTTGTTCTTGATTTTTTGCACACGCTAGGCCCTTGCTCTTGCTATTTTGCACTCGCTAGGCCCTTGTTCTTGCAATTTTGCACACGCTAGGCCCTTGTTCTTGCAATTTTGCACACGCTAGGCCCTTGTTCTTTTTATTTTGCACACGCTAGGCCCTTGTTCTTCTATTTTGCACACGCTATGCCCTTGTTCTTTTTATTTTGCACACGCTACGCCCTTGTTCTTTTTATTTTGCACATGCTAGGCCCTTGCTCTTGCAATTTTGCACATGCTAGACCCTTGTTGTTTTTATTTTGCACACGCTAGGCCCTTGTTCTTGCTATTTCGCGAACGCTAGGCCCTTGTTCTTGATTTTTTGCACACGTTAGGCCCTTGCTCTTGCTATTTTGCACTCGCTAGGCCCTTGTTCTTGCAATTTTGCACACGTTAGGCCCTTGTTCTTGCAATTTTGCACATGCTAGACCCTTGTTGTTTTTATTTTGCACACGCTAGGCCCTTGCTCTTGCTATTTCGCGAACGCTAGGCCCTTGTCCTTGATTGTTTGCACACGCTAGGCTCTTGCTCTTGCTATTTTGCACTCGCTAGGCCCTTGTTCTTGCAATTTAGCATAAGCTATGCCCTTGTTCTTTTTATTTTGCACACGCTAGGCCCTTATTCTTGCAATTTCGCGAACGCTAGACCCTTGTTCTTTTTAATTTGCACTCGCTAGGCCCTTGTACTTGCTATTTTGAACACGCTAGGCCCTTGTTCTTGCAATTTTGCACATGCTAGACCCTTGTTCTTTTTATTTTGCACACGCTAGGCCCTTGTTCTTTCTATTTCGCGAACGCTAGGCCCTTGTTCTTGATTTATTGCACACGCTAGGCCCTTGCTCTTGCTATTTTGCACTCGCTAGGCCCTTGTTCTTGCAATTTTGCACATGCTAGGCCCTTGTTCCTGCAATTTTGCACATGCTAGCCCTTTGTTCATTTTATTTTGCACACGCTAGGCCTTTGTTCTTTTTATTTTGCACGCGCTAGGCCCTTGTTCTTGCAATTTTGCACATGCTAGGCCCTTGTTATCTTTATTTTGCACATGCTAGTCCCTTGTTCTTTTTATTTTGCACACGCTAGGCCCCTGTTCTTGCTATTTGGCACACGCTATGCCCTGGTTCTCTTTATTTTGCACACGCTAGGCCCTTGTTCTTGCAATTTTGCACATGCTAGACCCTTGTTCTTTTTTATTTTGCACACGCTAGGCCCTTGTTTTTGCTATTTCGCGAACGCTAGGCCCTTGTTCTTGATTTTTTGCACACGCTAGGCCCTTGCTCTTGCTATTTTGCACTCGCTAAGCCCTTGTTCTTGCAATTTTGCACATGCTAGGCCCTTGTTCTTACAATTTTGCAAACGCTAGGCCCTTGTTCTTTTTATTTTGCACACGCTAGGCCCTTGTTCTTTTTATTTTGCACACGCTAGGCCTTTGTTCTGGCTATTTTGCACACGCTGTGCCCTTGTTTTTTTAATTTTGCACACACTAAGCCCTTGTTCTTGCAATTTTGCACATGCTAGACCCTTGTTTTTTTTATTTTGCACACGCTAGGCCCTTGTTCTTGCAATTTCGCAAACGCTAGGCACTTGTTCTTGATTTTTTGCACACGCTAGGCCCTTGCTCTTGCTATTTTGCACTCGCTAGGCCCTTGATCTTGCAATTTTGCACACGCTAGGCCCTTGTTCTTGCAATTTTGCACACGCTAGGCCCTTGTTCTTTTTATTTTGCACACGCTAGGCCCTTGTTCTTCTATTTTGCACACGCTATGCCCTTGTTCTTTTTATTTTGCACACGCTACGCACTTGTTCTTTTTATTTTGCACATGCTAGGCCCTTGCTCTTGCAATTTTGCACATGCTAGACCCTTGTTCTTTTTTTTTTGCACACGCTACGCCCTTGCTTTTGCTATTTCGTGAACGCTAGGCCCTTGTTCTTGATTTTTTGCACATGCTAGGCCCTTGCTGTTGCTATTTTGCACTCGCTAGGCCCTTGTTCTTGCAATTTTCCACACGCTAGGCCCTTGTTCTTGCAATTTTGCACACGCTAGGCCCTTGTTCTTTCTATTTTGCACACGCCAGGCCCTTGTTCTTTTTATTTTGCACACGCCATGCCCTTGTTCTTTTTATTTTGCACACGCTAGGCCCTTGTTCTTGCAATTATGCACATGCTAGACCCTTGTTCTTTTTATTTTGCACACGCTAGGCCCTTGTTCTTGCTATTTCGCGAACGCTAGGCCCTTATTGCTGATTTTTTGCACACGCTAGGCCCTTGCTCTTGCTTTTTCGCACTCGCTAGGCCCTTGTTCTTGCAATTTTGCACACGCTAGGCCCTTGTTCTTTTTATTTTGCACACGCTAGGCCCTTGTTCTTGCAATTTTGCACACGCTAGGCCCTTGTTCTTGCTATTTTGCACACGCTAGGCCCTTGTTCTTTTTATTTTGCACACGCTAGGCCCTTGTTTCTGAAATTTTGCACATGCTAGACCCTTGTTCTTTTTATTTTGCACACGCTAGGCCCTTGTTCTTGCTATTTCGCGAACGCTAGGCCCTTGTTCTTGATTTTTTGCACACGCTAGGCCCTTGCTCTTGCTATTTTGCACTCGCTAAGCCCTTGTTCTTGCAATTTTGCACATGCTAGGCCCTTGTTCTTGCAATTTTGCAAACGCTAGGCCCTTGTTCTTTTTATTTTGCACACGCTAGGCCCTTGTTCTTGCTATTTTGCAAACGCTATGCCCTGGTTCTTTTTATTTTGCACACGCTAGGCCCTTGTTCTTGCAATTTTGCACATGCTAGACCCTTGTTCTTTTTATTTTGCACACGCTAGGCTCTTGCTCTTGCTGTTTCGCGAACGCTAGGCCCTTGTTCTTGATTTTTTGCACACGCTAGGCCCTTGCTGTTGCTATTTTGCACTCGCTAGGCCCTTGTTCTTGCAATTTTGCACACGCTAGGCCCTTGTTCTTTTTATTTTGGACACGCTAGGCCCTTATTTTGTATTTTGCACATGCTAGGCTCTTGTTCTTGCTATTTTGCACACGCTATGCCCTTGTTCTTTTTATTTTGCACACTCTAGGCCCTTGTTCTTGCAGTTTTGCACATGCTAGACCCTTGTTCTTTTTATTTTGCACATTTTAGGCCCTTGTTCTTGCTATTTCGCGAACGCTAGGCCCTTGTTCTTGATTTTTTGCACACGCTAGGCCCTTGCTCTTGCTATTTTGCACTCGCTAGGCCCTTGTTCTTGCAATTTTGCACACGTTAGGCCCTTGTTCTTGCAATTTTGCACACGCTAGCCCCTTGTTCTTGCAATATTTGCACACGCTAGGCCCTTGTTCTTTTATTTTGCACACGCTAGGCCCTTGTTCTTGCTATTTTGCACACGCTATGCCCTTGTTCTTTTTATTTTGCACACGCTAGGCCCTTGTTCTTGCAATTTTGCACATGCTAGACCCTTGTTCTTTTTATTTTGCACACGCTAGATCCTTGTTTTTGCTATTTCGCGAACGCTAGGCCCTTGTTCTTGATTTTTTGCACACGCTAGGCCCTTGCTCTTGCTATTTTGCACTCGCTAGGCCCTTGTTCTTGCAATTTTGCACACGTTAGGCCCTTGTTCTTGCAATTTTGCACACGCTAGCCCCTTGTTCTTGCTATTTTGCACACGCTAGGCCCTTGTTCTTTTTATTTTGCACACGTTAGGCCCTTGTTCTTGCTATTTTGCAAACGCTATGCCCTGGTTCTTTTTATTTTGCACACGCTAGGCCCTTGTTCTTGCAATTTTGCACATGCTAGACCCTTGTTCTTTTTATTTTGCACACGCTAGGCTCTTGCTCTTGCTGTTTCGCGAACGCTAGGCCCTTGTTCTTGCAATTTTGCACACGCTAGGCCCTTGTTCTTGCATTTTTGCACACGCTAGGCCCTTGTTCTTTTTATTTTGCACACGCTAGGCCCTTGTTCTTTTTTTTTTGCACACGCTATGCCCTTGTTCTTTTTATTTTGCACACGCTAGGCCCTTGTTCTTGCAATTTTGCACATGCTAGACCCTTGTTCTTTTTATTTTGCACACGCTAGGCCCTTGTTCTTGCTATTTCGCAAACACTAGGCCCTTGTTCTTGATTTTTTGCACACGCTAGGCCCTTGCTCTTGCTTTTTCGCACTCGCTAGGCCCGTGTTCTTGCAATTTTGCACACGCTAGGCCCTTGTTCTTGCAAGTTTGCACACGCTAGGCCCTTGTTCTTGCTATTTTGCACACGCTATGCTTTTGTTCTTTTTATTCTGCACACGCTAGGCCCTTGTTCCTGCAATTTTGCACATGCTAGACCCTTGTTCTTTTTATTTTGCACACGCTAGGCCCTTGTTCTTGCTATTTCGCGAACGCTAGGCCCTTGTTCTTGATTTTTTGCACACGCTAGGCCCTTGCTCTTGCTATTTTGCACTCGCTAAGCCCTTGTTCTTGCAATTTTGCACATGCTAGGCCCTTGTTCTTGCAATTTTGCAAACGCTAGGCCCTTGTTCTTTTTATTTTGCACACGCTAGGCCCTTGTTTATTTTGCACACGCTAGGCCTTTGTTCTGGCTATTTTGCACACGCTGTGCCCTTGTTTTTTTATTTTGCACACGCTAAGCCCTTGTTCTTGCAATTTTGCACATGCTAGACCCTTGTTTTTTTATTTTGCACACGCTAGGCCCTTGTTCTTGCAATTTCGCAAACGCTAGGCACTTGTTCTTGATTTTTTGCACACGCTAGGCCCTTGCTCTTGCTATTTTGCACTCACTAGGCCCTTGTTCTTGCAATTTTGCACACGCTAGGCCCTTGTTCTTGCAATTTTGCACACGCTAGGCCCTTGTTCTTGCAATTTTGCACACGCTAGGCCCTTGTTCTTTTTATTTTGCACACGCTAGGCCCTGTTCTTTTATTTTGCACACGCTATGCCCTTGTTCTTTTTATTTTGCACACGCTACGCCCTTGTTCTTTTTATTTTGCACATGCTAGGCCCTTGCTCTTGCAATTTTGCACATGCTAGACCCTAGTTCTTTTTATTTTGCACACGCTAGGCCCTTGTTCTTGCTATTTCGCGAACGCTAGGCCCTTGTTCTTGATTTTTTGCACACGCTAGGCCCTTGCTCTTGCTATTTTGCACTCGCTAGGCCCTTGTTCTTGCAATTTTGCACACGTTAGTCCTTTGTTCTTGCAATTTTGCACACGCTAGGTCCTTGTTCTTTTTATTTTGCACACGCTATGCCCTTGTTCTTTTTATTTTGCACAAGCTAGGCCCTTGTTCTTGCTATCTTGCACACGCTATGCCCTTGTTCTTTTTATTTTGCTCACGCTAGGCCCTTGTTCTTGCAATTTTGCACATGCTAGACCCTTGTTCTTTTTATTTTGCACACGCTAGGCCCTTGCTCTTGCTATTTCGTGAACGCTAGGCCCTTGTTCTTGTTTTTTTTGCACATGCTAGGCCCTTGCAGTTGCTATTTTGCACTCGCTAGGCCCTTGTTCTTGCAATTTTGCACACGCTAGGCCCTTGTTCTTGCAAGTTTGCACAAGCTAGGCCCTTGTTCTTTCTATTTTGCACACACTAGGCCCTTGTTCTTGCAATTTTGCACACGCCATGCCCTTGTTCTTTTTATTTTGCACACGCTAGGCCCTTGTTCTTGCAATTTTGCACATGCTAAGACCCTTGTTCTTTTTATTTTGCACACGCTAGGCCCTTGTTCTTGCTATTTCGCGAACGCTAGGCCCTTGTTCTTGATTTTTTGCACATGCTAGGCCCTTGCTCTTGCTATTTTGCACTCGTTAGGCCCTTGTTCTTGCAATTTTGCACACGCTAGGCCCTTGTTCTTGCAATTTTGCACACGCTAGGCCCTTGTTGTTTTTATTTTGCACACGCTAGGCCCTTGTTCTTGCTATTTCGCGAACACAAGGCCCTTGTTCTTGATTTTTTGCATACGCTAGGCCCTTGGTCTTGCAATTTTGCACATGCTAGACCCTTGTTCTTTTTATTTTGCACACGCTAGGCCCTTGTTCTTGCTATTTCGCGAACGCTAGGCCCTTGTTCTTGATTTATTGCACACGCTAGGCCCTTGCTCTTGCTATTTTGCACTCGCTAGGCCCTTGTTCTTGCAATTTTGCACATGCTAGGCCCTTGTTCCTGCAATTTTGCACATGCTAGCCCTTTGTTCTTTTTATTTTGCACATGCTAGGCCTTTGTTCTTTTTATTTTGCACACGCTAGGCCCTTGTTCTTGCAATTTTGCACATGCTAGGCCCTTGTTCTCTTTATTTTGCACATGCTAGTCCCTTGTTCTTTTTATTTTGCACACGCTAGGCCCCTGTTCTTGCTATTTTGCACACGCTATGCCCTGGTTCTTTTTATTTTGCACATGCTAGGCCCTTGTTCTTGCAATTTTGCACATGCTAGACCCTTGTTCTTTTATTTTGCACACGCTAGGCCCTTGTTTTTGCTATTTCGCGAACGCTAGGCCCTTGTTCTTGATTTTTTGCACACGCTAGGCCCTTGCTCTTGCTATTTTGCACTCGCTAAGCCCTTGTTCTTGCAATTTTGCACATGCTAGGCTCTTGTTCTTGCAATTTTGCAAACGCTAGGCCCTTGTTCTTTTTATTTTGCACACGCTAGGCCCTTGTTCTTTTATTTTGCACACGCTAGGCCCTTGTTCTTGCTATTTTGCACACGCCATGCCCTTGTTCTTTTATTTTGCACACGCTAGGCCCTTGTTCTTGCTATTTCGCGAACCCTATGCCCTTGTTCTTGATTTTTTGCACACAGCTAGGCCCTTGCTCTAGCTATTTTGCACTCGCTAGGCCCTTGTTCTTGCAATTTTGCACACGCTAGGCCCTTGTTCTTGCAATTTTGCACACGCTAGGACCTTATTCTTTTTATTTTGCACACGCTAGGCCCTTGTTCTTGTATTTTGCACATGCTAGGCCCTTGTTCTTGCATTTTGCACACGCTAGGGCCCTTGTTCTTGCAATTTTGCACACGCTAGGCCCTTGTTCTTGCAATTTTGCACACGCTAGGCCTTGTTCTTTTTATTTTGCACACGCTAGGCCCTTGTTCTTTTATTTTGCACACGCTATGCCCTTGTTCTTTTTATTTTGCACACGCTACGCCCTTGTTCTTTTTATTTTGCACATGCTAGGCCTTGCTCTTGCAATTTTGCACATGCTAGAACCCTAGTTCTTTTTATTTTGCACACGCTAGGGCCCTTGTTCTTGCTATTTCGCGAACGCTAGGCCCTTGTTCTTGATTTTTGCACACGCTAGGCCCTTGCTCTTGCTATTTTGCACTCGCTAGGCCCATGTTCTTGCAATTTTGCACACGT
>CANXME010001444.1:5000-32826 GCA_948144175.1 Closterium sp. NIES-65 | reverse complement strand
TACTGACCGACCTGGCCAATGCACCATTTTCCATATACATATGCATTAGATTCCTTTCAAACCTTATTAGCTCACTAGATTTATATATTTCCCACCTTCTGATCGAGTGAGACCGCTAGATTCCCTCTACTTTTTGAGAAACGAGCGTTTTCGTTCTCCCTGGCCCCAATTGCACTATAAGTGTGAATGCCGGCCAGACTGGCCGATGCACCATTTTCTCTACACATGTGCGTTAGTTACCTTTCAAACCCTTACGTTCACTCGATTAATTTCCTACCTTATATTTGAGTGAGACCACTAGATTCCGTGTACTATGCGAGATCTGAGCGGTTCCGTTCTCCCAGGCATTTGCACTCTAGGTTCCCATACTGACTGACCTGGCCAATGCACCATTTTCCGTATACATATGCATTAGATTCCTTTCAAACCTTTTTAGCTAACTAGATTTATATATTTCCCACCTTCTGATCGAGTGAGACCGCTAGATTCCCTCTACTTTTTGAGAAACGAGCGTTTTCGTTCTCCCTGGCCCCACTTGTACTATAAGTGCAAAATGCCGGCCAGACTGGCCGATGCACCATTTTCTCTACACATGTGCATTAGTTACCTTTCAAACCCTTACGTTCACTCGATTAATATATTTCCTACCTTATATTTGAGTGAGACCACTAGATTCCGTGTACTATGCGAGATCTGAGCGGTTACGTTCTCCCAGGCATTTGCACTCTAAGTTCCCATACTGACTGACCTGGCCAATGCACCATTTTCCGTATACATATGCATTAGATTCCTTTCAAACCTTTTTAGTTGACGAGATTTATATATTTCCCACCTTCTGATCGAGTGAGACTGCTAGATTCTCTCTACTTTTTGAGAAAAGAGCGTTTCCGTTCTCCCTGGCCCCACTTGCACTATAAGTGCGAAATGCCGGCCAGACTGGCCGATGCACCATTTTCTCTACACATGTGCGGTAGATACCTTTCAAACCCTTACATTCACTTGATTCATATATTTCCTACCTTATATTTGAGTGAGACCACTAGATTCCGTGTACTATGCGAGATCTGAGCGGTTCCGTTCTCCCGGGCATTTGCACTCTAAGTTCCCATACCGACCGACCTGGCCAATGCACCATTTTCCATATACATATGCATTAGATTCCTTTCAAACTTTATAAGCTCACTAGATTTATATATTTCCCACCTTCTGATCGAGTGAGACCGCTAGATTCCCTCTACTTTTTTAGAAATGAGCGTTTCCGTTCTCCCTGGTCCCACTTGCACTATAAGTGCGAAATGCCGGCCAGACTGGCCGATGCACCATTTTCTCTACACATGTGCGTTAGCTACCTTTCAAACCCTTACGTTCACTCGATTAATATATTTTGTACCTTATATTTGAGTGAGACCACTAGATTCCGTGTACTATGCGAGATCTGAGCGGTTCCGTTCTCCCAGGCATTTGCACTCTAAGTTCCCATACTGACCGGCCTGGCCAATGCACCATTTTCCATATACATATGCATTAGATTCCTTTCAAACCTTATTAGCTCACTAGATTTATATATTTCCCACCTTCTGATCGAGTGAATCCGCTAGATTCCCTTTACTTTTTGAGAAATGAGTGTTTCCGTTCTCCCTGGCCCTACTTGCACTATAAGTGCGAAATGCCGGCCAGACTGGCCGATGCACCATTTTCTCTACACATGTGCGTTAGTTACCTTTCAAACCCTTACGTTCACTCGATTAATATATTTCCTACCTTATATTTGAGTGAGACCACTAGATTCCGTGTACTATGCGAGATCTGAGCGGTTCCGTTCTCCCAGGCATTTGCACTCTAAGTTCCCATACCGACCGACCTGGCCAATGCACCATTTTCCATATACATATGCATTAGATTCATTTCAAACCTTTTTAGCTGACTAGATTTATATATTTCCCACCTTCTGATCGAGTGAGACCACTAGATTCCCTCTACTTTTTGAGAAACGAGCGTTTCCGTTCTCCCTGGCCCCACTTGCACTATAAGTGCGAAATGCTGGCCACACTGGCCGATGCACCATTTTCTCTACACATGTGCGTTAGTTACCTTTCAAACCCTTACGTTCACTCGATTAATATATTTCCTACCTTATATTTGAGTGAGACCACTAGATTCCGTGTACTATGCGAGATCTGAGCGGTTCCGTTCTCCAAGGCATTTGCACTCTAAGTTCCCATACTGACCGACCTGGCCAATGCACCATTTTCCATATACATATGTATAAGATTCCTTTCGAACCTTATTAGCTCACTAGATTTATATATTTCCCACCTTCTCATCGAGTGAGACCGCTAGATTCCCTCTACGTTTTGAGAAACGAGCGTTTTCGTTCTCCCTGGCCCCACTTGCACTATAAGTGCGAAATGCCGGCCAGACTGGCCGATGCACCATTTTCTCTACACATGTGCGTTAGTTACCTTTCAAACCCTTACGTTCACTCGATTAATATATTTCCTACCTTATATTTGAGTGAGACCAGTAGATTCCGTGTACTATGAGAGATCTGAGCGGTTCCGTTCTCCCAGGCATTTGCACTCTAAGTTCCCATACTGACCGACCTGGCCAATGCACCTTTTTCCATATACATATGCATTAGATTCCGTTCAAACCTTATTAGCTCACCAGATTTTTATATTTCCCACCTTCTGATTGAGTGAGACCGCTAGATTCCCTCTACTTTTTTAGAAACGAGCGTTTCCGTTCTCCCTGGCCCCACTTGCACTATAAGTGCGAAATGCCGGCCAGACTGGCCGATGCACCATTTTCTCTACACATGTGTGTTAGTTACCTTTCAAACCCTTACGTTCACTCGATTAATATATTTCCTACCTTATATTTGAGTGAGACCACTAGATTCCGTGTACTATGCGAGATCTGAGCGGTTCCGTTCTCCCAGGCATTTGCACTCTAGGTTCCCATACTGACCGACCTGGCAAGTGCACCATTTTCCATACACATATGCATTAGATTCCTTTCGAACCTTATTATCTCACTAGATTTATATATTTCCCACCTTTTGATCGAGTGAGACCGCTAGATTCCCTTTACTTTTTGAGAAATGAGCGTTTCCGTTCTCCCTGGCCCCACTTGCACTATAAGTGCAAAATGCCGGCCAGACTGGCCGATGCACCATTTTCTCTACACATGTGCGTTAGTTACCTTTCAAACCCTTACGTTCACTCGATTAATATATTTCCTACCTTATATTTGAGTGAGACCACTAGATTCCGTGTACTATGCGAGATCTAAGCGGTTCCGTTCTCCCAGGCATTTGCATCAATTGGGGATCACGAGTGGACCTCTGACAGTTCCCATACAAACTGACCTGGCCAATGCACCATTTTCCATATACATACGCATTAGATTCCTTTTGAACCTTATTAGCTCACTAGATTTATATATTTCCCACCTTTTGATTGAGTGAGACCGCTAGATTCCCTTTACTTTTTGAGAAACGAGCGTTTCCGTTCTCCCTGGCCCCACTTGCACTTTAAGTGCGAAATGCCGGCCAGACTGGCCGATGCACCATTTTCTCTACACATGTGCGTTAGTTACCTTTCAAACCCTTACGTTCACTCAATAAATATATTTCCTACCTTATATTTGAGTGAGACAACTAGATTCCGTGTACTATGCGAGATCTGAGCGGTTCCGTTCTCCCAGGCATTTGCACTCTAGTTCCCTTACTGACCGACCTGGCCAATGCACCATTTTCCATATACATATGCATTAGATTCCTTTCAAACCTTATTAGCTCACTAGATTTATATATTTCCCACCTTCTGATCGAGTGAGACCGCTAGATTCCCTCTACTTTTTGAGAAACGAGCGTTTTCGTTCTCCCTGGCCCCAATTGCACTATAAGTGTGAATGCCGGCCAGACTGGCCGATGCACCATTTTCTCTACACATGTGCGTTAGTTACCTTTCAAACCCTTACGTTCACTCGATTAATTTCCTACCTTATATTTGAGTGAGACCACTAGATTCCGTGTACTATGCGAGATCTGAGCGGTTCCGTTCTCCCAGGCATTTGCACTCTAGGTTCCCATACTGACCGACCTGGCCAATGCACCATTTTCCGTATACATATGCATTAGATTCCTTTCAAACCTTTTTAGCTGACTAGATTTATATATTTCCCACCTTCTGATCGAGTGAGACCGCTAGATTCCCTCTACTTTTTGAGAAACGAGCGTTTTCGTTCTCCCTGGCCCCACTTGTACTATAAGTGCAAAATGCCGGCCAGACTGGCCGATGCACCATTTTCTCTACACATGTGCATTAGTTACCTTTCAAACCCTTACGTTCACTCGATTAATATATTTCCTACCTTATATTTGAGTGAGACCACTAGATTCCGTGTACTATGCGAGATCTGAGCGGTTACGTTCTCCCAGGCATTTGCACTCTAAGTTCCCATACTGACTGACCTGGCCAATGCACCATTTTCCGTATACATATGCATTAGATTCCTTTCAAACCTTTTTAGTTGACGAGATTTATATATTTCCCACCTTCTGATCGAGTGAGACCGCTAGATTCTCTCTACTTTTTGAGAAAAGAGCGTTTCCGTTCTCCCTGGCCCCACTTGCACTATAAGTGCTAAATGCCGGCCAGACTGGCCGATGCACCATTTTCTCTACACATGTGCGGTAGATACCTTTCAAACCCTTACGTTCACTTGATTCATATATTTCCTACCTTATATTTGAGTGAGACCACTAGATTCCGTGTACTATGCGAGATCTGAGCGGTTCCGTTCTCCCAGGCATTTGCACTCTAAGTTCCCATACCGACCGACCTGGCCAATGCACCATTTTCCATATACATATGCATTAGATTCCTTTCAAACCTTATAAGCTCACTAGATTTATATATTTCCCACCTTCTGATCGAGTGAGACCGCTATATTCCCTCTACTTTTTGAGAAATGAGCGTTTCCGTTCTCCCTGGTCCCACTTGCACTATAAGTGCGAAATGCCGGCCAGACTGGCCGATGCACCATTTTCTCTACACATGTGCGTTAGTTACCTTTCAAACCCTTACGTTCACTCAATAAATATATTTCCTACCTTATATTTGAGTGAGACAACTAGATTCCGTGTACTATGCGAGATCTGAGCGGTTCCGTTCTCCCAGGCATTTGCACTCTAGTTCCCTTACTGACCGACCTGGCCAATGCACCATATTCCATATACATATGTATTAGATTCCTTTCAAACCTTATTAGCTCACTAGATTTATATATTTCCCACCTTCTGATCGAGTGAGACCGCTAGATTCCCTCTACTTTTTGAGAAACGAGCGTTTTCGTTCTCCCTGGCCCCAATTGCACTATAAGTGTGAATGCCGGCCAGACTGGCCGATGCACCATTTTCTCTACACATGTGCGTTAGTTACCTTTCAAACCCTTACGTTCACTCGATTAATTTCCTACCTTATATTTGAGTGAGACCACTAGATTCCGTGTACTATGCGAGATCTGAGCGGTTCCGTTCTCCCAGGCATTTGCACTCTAGGTTCCCATACTGACCGACCTGGCCAATGCACCATTTTCCGTATACATATGCATTAGATTCCTTTCAAACCTTTTTAGCTGACTAGATTTATATATTTCCCACCTTCTGATCGAGTGAGACCGCTAGATTCCCTCTACTTTTTGAGAAACGAGCGTTTTCGTTCTCCCTGGCCCCACTTGTACTATAAGTGCAAAATGCCGGCCAGACTGGCCGATGCACCATTTTCTCTACACATGTGCATTAGTTACCTTTCAAACCCTTACGTTCACTCGATTAATATATTTCCTACCTTATATTTGAGTGAGACCACTAGATTCCGTGTACTATGCGAGATCTGAGCGGTTACGTTCTCCCAGGCATTTGCACTCTAAGTTCCCATACTGACTGACCTGGCCAATGCACCATTTTCCGTATACATATGCATTAGATTCCTTTCAAATCTTTTTAGTTGACGAGATTTATATATTTCCCACCTTCTGATCGAGTGAGACTGCTAGATTCTCTCTACTTTTTGAGAAACGAGCGTTTCCGTTCTCCCTGGCCCCACTTGCACTATAGTGCGAAATGCCGGCCAGACTGGCTGATGCACCATTTTCTCTACACATGTGCGTCAGTTACCTTTCAAACCCTTACGTTCACTCGATTAATATATTTCCTACCTTATATTTGAGTGAGACCACTAGATTCCGTGTACTATGCGAGATCTGAGCGGTTCCGTTCTCCCAGGCATTTGCACTCTAAGTTCCCATACTGACCGACCTGGCCAATGCACCATTTTCCATATACATATGCATTAGATTCCTTTTGAACCTTATTAGCTCACTAGATTTATATATTTCCCACCTTGTGATCGAGTGAGACCGCTAGATTCCCTCTACTTTTTGAGAAACAAGCGTTTTCGTTCTCCCTGGCCCCACTTGTACTATAAGTGCAAAATGCCGGCCAGACTGGCCGATGCACCATTTTCTCTACACATGTGCATTAGTTACCTTTCAAACCCTTACGTTCACTCGATTAATATATTTCCTACCTTATATTTGAGTGAGACCACTAGATTCCGTGTACTATGCGAGATCTGAGCGGTTACGTTCTCCCAGGCATTTGCACTCTAAGTTCCCATACTGACTGACCTGGCCAATGCACCATTTTCCGTATACATATGCATTAGATTCCTTTCAAACCTTTTTAGTTGATGAGATTTATATATTTCCCACCTTCTGATCGAGTGAGACTGCTAGATTCTCTCTACTTTTTGAGAAACAAGCGTTTCCGTTCTCCCTGGCCCCACTTGCACTATAAGTGCGAAATGCCGGCCAGACTGGCTGATGCACCATTTTCTCTACACATGTGCGTCAGTTACCTTTCAAACCCTTACGTTCACTCGATTAATATATTTCCTACCTTATATTTGAGTGAGACCACTAGATTCTGTGTACTATGCGAGATCTGAGCGGTTCCGTTCTCCCAGGCATTTGCACTCTAAGTTCCCATACTGACCGACCTGGCCAATGCACCATTTTCCATATACATATGCATTAGATTCCTTTTGAACCTTATTAGCTCACTAGATTTATATATTTCCCACCTTGTGATCGAGTGAGACCGCTAGATTCCCTCTACTTTTTGAGAAACAAGCGTTTTCGTTCTCCCTGGCCCCACTTGCACTAAAAGTGCGAAATGCCGGCCAGGACTGGCCGATGCACCATTTTCTCTACACATGTGCGTTAGTTACCTTTCAAACCCTTACGTTCACTCGATTAATATATTTCCTACCTTATATTTGAGTGAGACCACTAGATTCCGTGTACTATGCGAGATCTGAGCGGTTCCGTTCTCCCAGGCATTTGAGAAGAATTGAACGAGAATGGAAATGAGTATGAACGAAGTGAGTACAAATAGGAAACCCTAATTGTGTTGTACCCCCTATGGGATACCCCACTATAGCCTACACAAACAAGTAAGCTATATGTTCTGACACACCCCCATAGGCAAAGTGGGGGAGAACAAGGGGTCACAAGACCAGTCAAGCAAAGCAAAGCAAAGCTCAGGGTGGATCACAAAGTCACCACGCATTCCGAGCACAAGTTCAAAGGCCACAAGGCCAGTTCACATGCAAGATCATATATAGAGGTATACAAGAGTCAAGCAAGCAAGAGCAAGAGTATATGTATGCGAAGGGACAAGCAAGGTCAAGAGGAGAGCAAGTGAGGCAAGACAGGCACAAGACCCAACTGCGTGCAGCAACGCTGATGATCACAAGGCGCAAGTGCCTTGGTGAAGACATCAGCAGTGTTGGCCTCAGAGGCCACGTACGCAAGTCGCAGTTGTCCACGCTGCTGTAGCTCACGAGCAAGAAAGTAGCGAAGAGCAATGTGCTTCGTTCTGTGCTCCAGTCGCTGCTCTCGACACAAGGCCAGCATGGCCTTGTTGTCTACGTACAGGACTGTAGGAGAACGAGGCTGCTCTCCAAGATCGGTCAGCAGGTAGGTGAGCCAGCGTAACTCCTGTGCAGCCATAGCCCCAGCAGAGATCTCAGCCTCAAAACTGGAGCCGAGAACAGAAGACGAGCGGGTAGCCCGCCACGAGACAGAGCCGGAACCAAGGCTGAAGGTGTAACCCTGTGACGACCGCTGCGTAGCCTGGTCGTCAGCCCAAGAAGCGTCTGCGTGCCCAGTGAGGACCACTGGACTGCGCCCTCGAAGCACTAGCCCCATGCCCGACGTACTGCACAAGTAGCGCAACACCCTCTTTGCTGCAGCCATGTGCTCTGGTCGGTGTCTCCCAGGAGCAACAAAGCGTGCGAGAATGCTAAGAGGGTATGCGAGGTCAGGTCGTGTGCAGGTCATTAGGTACATGAGGCAGCCAACAAGCTCTGCAAACGGGCCACTTGACTCTACGGACTCATCCGAAGGCAGAGCTGAGAGCGAGTGGCGAGTAGGCAGAGGAGTGGCCTGAGGCGAGGAGTACGTGAAGCCGAAGCGCTGAAGGACCTGCTGCACCATGTGTGACTGAGTCAGGGTAATGGTGCGGCGTGCTCTGTCCCGGGTGATCTGCAAGCCAAGGTAGCTGCGCAGTTCACCCAGGTCAGTGCACGTGTGTCTCTTCTGCAGCTCGGACTTCACGTAGGCGAGTCCAGCAGTGTCAGCTGTGGCAAAGACCAAGTCGTCGACGTACACGAGGATGTAGAACGGCGGCAGAGAGGTGTCGGTGCGCAGAAACAGCGACGGCTCGGCAGTGGAAGGAGCAAACCCAAGTGCCGCGAGCGTAGTCCTCAGTGTGTCGTGCCACTCACGTGGCGCCTGGCGGAGACCGTAGACTGGACGCCGGAGACTCCACTGGGTACCAGGAGGGAAAGACCCAGTGAAGCCAGGTGGGCGACGCAGCCAGATCTCCTCGTGCAGGCTGCCCTGCAAGAAAGCTGTGCTGAAGTCGAGAGAGTGCAGCTCGTAGTCACGGTGAGCAGCAACGTGCAGCAGAACCCGAAGAGTGGTCATCTTCGGGGTGGGGGAGAAGGTCTGAAAGTAGTCAACCCCCTGCCGCTGACTGAAGCCACGAGCCACGTAACGCGCCTTGAAGACAGGCGGAGAACCCGGCGGCCGCTTCACCCTGAAGATCCACATGCCACTGACGATGTTCGCCCCAGGAGGGGGAACAGCGTCAACATAGGTGCCTGTGGACTTCCAGGAAGCCATCTCTGCATCCATAGCTGCCTGCCACTGAGAGGAGTAGGGACCCTCTATCGCCTCCGCGTAAGAGCGCGGAGTCGGGATGTCTGGTGCATCCGGGTCTTCCTCAGGGGCTAGCAGTACAGACGCGAGACGAGGTGAAGCGGCGGCCAGACACTGGAACTCCTCCTGCCTGTCCTCAAGGACGTCCGTGCCAAGGGCACCCTCACCCCCGACGGACGGAGGACAGGCGGACTCAGACTCAGTGACAAGACGAGCAGCGTAGTCTAGACGACAGCGCGCAGCAAAGTCGACAAGCTCAGTGACAAGGGCAGACACAGCAGACGACTCGAAGGAGGGGTCAGTGACAGCAGTAGCCAGGAGACGCGTGACAGTAGGACTGGCAGCACGAAGAGAGTCCGACTCCGGGTCGGCAAGAGCAGGAAGAGAGGAAGCAGGAGGAGAAGGCAAAGGGGCACGCAGAGGAGCAGTGGACGGACGCAGTGACATCCGGTGCGTGCCAGGGACAGGAGGAGGACGCTGACGCGACCCGCGACCACTAGCGCGCTCAGTACGAACAGGCGACACAGGACGAGACGCAGGCTCATGACGCTTAGTAAGACCTCCAGTCGGACCAGCGTAGGGAGAAGGAGCAGGCAAAGGGGAGGCAGGCTGTAGCTGTGGCTGTGACCGGACAGGCTGCGGACCCTCTAAGGGAGGAGGAGGAGGTGTAAGACCAAGAACCTGCTGCAGGAGCGGAACGAAGTACGGTCGGGGCCGCGCGGCGACGCTAGAAACAGCAGGAACAGCACCAGCAGCCCCGGCAGGAGCACCCACTCCAGCAGCACCTCCAGCAGCACCACCAGAAGCTCCAGAACCCCCAGCCGCAGCACCAGGAGCACTGTCAGTCGGACCGCCAACGGCAGGCTCAGCGCCAACACCCTCAGCAGGACCAGCTCCAGGAGAACCCTCAGACCCAGCAGCTCCAGCACCCACAGTACGAGCACCGGCGGGACGCGCGGCAGCAGTACCCTCTGCAGCCGAAGAACCACCCGCACCAGCAGCACGCCTCCAGCGCCTGGCAAACCACTCACGCAGCTCTTGTGGGGAGAGTGGCTCCCGGCGAGACGAAGCACCCCCAGGCACAGCACCTCCAGGCTCAGAACCCCTAGACACAGCACCCCCAGGCACGGCACCCCCAGGCTCAGCAACCTCAGGCAAAGCACCCCCAGGCGCAGCACCCCCAGGCTCAGCACCCCCAGGCACAGTACTCCCAGGCACAGTACTCCCAGACTCGGCACCTCCAGGCTCAGCACCCCCAGGCACAGCACCCCCAGGCTCAGCACCCCCAGGCTCAGCACCCCCAGACTCGGCACCTCCAGGCTTAGCACCCCCAGACTCCGCACCCCCAGGCTCAGCTCCCGCAGCAGCACCAGAGTCACCAGTGACCTCGACAGGCTCGACCGCGTCTACCTGGGACACACCTGAAGGGGCAGGACCCTGAGGGGGGAGGGGGACTACCGGGGGGGGACCTGGTACCAAGAAGAGCGGGGGTGGGGGGAGGGACGGAGTGCGGTAGGGGAAGAGGCGGTAGTAGGGTACCGACTCGTCGAACGTGACGTCCTGGGAGGACAGAACACGTCGAGAGGTGGGGTGGTAAAACTGCCACCCAGGGGCGTCGGGGGGGAACCCCAGGAAGACGCAGGGAGAAGCACGAGGGGACAGCTTGTCCACAGACAGGTCGCGAACAAACGCCCGAGATCCCCAGACCCGGAACGCCGACGCATCGCCAACCTTCCCCGTCCACAGCAGAGCTGGGGAGGTCTCCGGTCGAGAGACCCTGGGGTGGAGGTTGATCTGGTGCGCAGCGTAACTGACCGCAAACGGCCACAGAAAATGGGGAGCAGCCGCATGCATCATGGACGTACGAGCGACGTCCATGACCATGCCAATGCGGCGCCCAGCAATCCCATTCTGCTGTGGTGAGTCCGGAAGCGTGAAGGTCTGACGGATGCCTCGCGCACGACAGTAGGCACTCAGGAGGCCAGAGGAGAACTCTTCGCCTCTGTCCGAGTGCAGACGTAAAACAGGGAAGTCAGAGCCAAAGCTCCTCCGAAGCTGGAGACGAGCTGCGCGGATCCAGTCGATCAACACCTCAGTGACCTCACCCTTGCTGCGCAAGGGGAAGACTGTGGTGTAACGCGAGTAGTCGTCAACCACCAGCAGGAAGTAGCGCTCCTGGCCCTGTCCACGAACGCGGGCTGGGCCCCACACGTCCATGTGAAGCGTCTGCAACGGGGCCTCTGTCGGAGGAAACTGGGAGGAGTGAGGGGCAGCACGCTGGCGCCCCTCGACACAGGGGACACAGGTAGGGCCAGGGCCCGGAGGAAGGGGAGGGAGAGACCGGGGAAGACCAGACACAAGGACTCGCGAGGCCATGCCTGTGAGCCGAAGCAGAGAGGGGTGGCCAAGGCGGTGGTGCCAGAGGAGGGTCTCGTGAGACAGACGACGACACAAGCAGGGGGCAGACTCAGGACCAGACCTGGATGCTGCAGCAAACACCTGACCAGACGAGAGGACCCTACCAGACTCAGCACCTGGAGGAGAAGCAGTGGTCAGTGTGTACAGGCTCGACCCTGGCCGACGTGTAAACGTAGCCAGGTGGCGACCTGTATCCGCCTCCGTGCAGTGGGTCACCCGCTGACGAGCAGGGGTGAACTGGTGGACACCCGCATCCTGGAGGTCAGCACCACTCACCAAGTTAGTCGAGAACGAGGGGAGGTAGAGACCAGTCAGGGTGCCAGAGGGGGCCGCCGGACACGGGAGGACAGTGGAGAAGCGAGACAGGACAGGCCCCCCAGAGGGGTCAGCCAGGGACACCGCAACCGGCCGACTCAGCGGCGTGAGAGTGGTGCGGTCCCTAAACAAGGAGCGAGACGCTCCAGAGTCAAGGGTGAAGGTGTGAGAGGCCGAAGCCGACACAGTACCTGAGAGGGCAGACTCACCAGCACCTGAGAGCACAGACGCAGTGGCACCTAGAGCAGCAGCCTCACCAGTACCTGACGCGGCAGTACCAATGCCCGGGTCGGGCGGGAAACACCGGTAACAGTCATCCTCATCACTACCAGTCACAGCATACATAGCAGAGAGAATAGCATCAAAATCAAGATCATAAATAGCTACACCAGCCCTAGACAGCTCTCCCCAGCGGGGGATCTCAGCGGCCTCCGGAAACTGCTGACGCCAGGCGTCGGTCAGGCGGCCAAAGCAGCGGCGGGCTGTGTGGGCGCCTCCACACCTCTCCCCTGCACGGTCACTTGTGCGAAGAACGTAGGGGCAGGGACCAAGCGCACCACCACGCTGACGCTGCAAGTACCACTCACGGAGCTGCTGAGGGCCGGGGACGGTGCGAGAGCGCTGCTGCTGCTGTGGCTGCTGCTGCGGCTGCTGCTGCTGCTGCTGGTGCTGCTGCTGGCGCTGACCACCCCCAGAGCTGCTCCGCTGGGACGAGCCACTCCGACCCCCGCCTCCACCGCCACCCCCGCCTCCACCGCCACCCCCGTCTCCACCGCCACCTCCCCCACCAGGACCGTCGCTCCCACCGCTCCCACCGCCTCCTCCGCTACCACCTCCGCCGCCACCTCCGCCTCCACCGCCGCCACCAGTACCTCCACTCCCGCCACCACCCCCACCGCCACCCCCACTCCCCCCGCCACCCCCACCGCCTCCTCCACCGCCCCCTCTAGCTCCACCCGCTCCCTTGCCCCCTTTGCCCTTGCCAGAGCGGCGTCTGCCGCTGGGGGCAGACGCCGCGCCGACCGACTCAAAACCAGTGAGGTCGGCCGCAGCGGCAGAGGCGACAGAGGGCAGCAGGGGGGAAGGACCACACCCCTCAAAGATGGGGGTGCGAGGGTCACCCTGAGAGGCCCCTACAGCGACAATACTCTTCTCAGCCGCTAGCAGGGACTCCTCAAGGAGATCGACAGTGAGAGTGGTGGGACAGACAGAGAGAAACTGGTCCCTAACGGCACGAAGGGACTCAGGGAGACGGGTGACGAGAAAGTAGAGAGTGATGTACATGGGAGGAGGGTTCGCAGCGCGGAACTCAGTAGGAAGGGCAGCGCGGTAGCGGGTGTCACTAGCACGGAGGTGGGTAACGAGGTCAGCAACAGTGGGAAAGGAGGCGAGGTCAGGGAAGAGAAACGGTAGCATGAGGCGGCTAAGGGTAGCGGAGGAAGGGGAGGAGTAGCGTGCAACTACAGCGTCGTACAAGGCCTGAGCGGTCTTGCACTGACTAAAGTGGGCACGCTCAGAGGAAGGGAGGTGGCGACGCACAGCAAGACGTGCAGCAGCATCGCGGGTCGCCCACTTGGAGCGAACGGCAGAGTCAGCATCAGCAGGTGGGGCAGGGACAGCGCCAGAGACAAAGTCAAAGAGAGAGACCTCATCTATCGCATCACATAGTAAGTACAGCTGCAGGTCTTCAATCCAGACGGCAAAGTCAATGGCCCTCCCCTCAGCGTCAAAAGTAAGGACATTGGGGGTGGCCATGGCAGCAGCTGAAAGTCTCACCGGGCTGGGAGAGTCGGGCAGTGCAGTAGCAGAGGAACACAGCTCAGGAACAGCGGCACGGCTCGGGCGGCTCAAGTTGCTGGGGCGGCGCGGGCGGCTCGGGCGGCTCGGGCGGCTGGGGCGGCTCGGGCGGCTCGCGCGGCTCGGGCGGCTTGGGCGGCTCGGGCGGCTCGGGTTGCTGGGGCGGCGCGGGCGGCTCGGGCGGCTCGGGCTGCTGGGCTGTACGGGCGGCTCGTGCGGCGCTGGTGTCGCGACGGGCGGCTCACTGGCGGCTCGCGGGCGGCTGCACAGGCGGCTCAGGGACGGCGGCGCGGGCGGCTCAGGGAGGTCACGGGCGGCTGCGACGGGCGGCTCGCGGGCGTCAGGCGCTAGGGCGGTGGGGCGACGGCGGGCGGCGCTCAGGCGTTCGGGCGGGCGGCCCTCGGGCGCTAGGGCGGGCGGCCGGCCGTCAGGGGGCTCGGGCGAGTGGCGCACGGGCGCTAGGGCGGGCGGCCGTCAGAGCGCTAGGGCGAGCGGCGCTCGGGCGCTAGGGCGGGCGGCCGTCAGGGCTCTAGGGCGGGCGGCGCTCGGGCGCTAGGGCGGGCGGCGCTCGGGCGCTAGGGCGGGCGGCGCTCGGGCGCTAGGGCGGGCGGCGCTTGGGCACTGGGGCGGGCGGCCGTCAGGGCGCTAGGGCGGGCGGCCGTCAGGGCGCTAGGGCGGTTGGCGCTCGGGAGCTAGGGCGGACGGCCGTCAGGGCGCTAGGGCGGGCGGCCGTCAGGGCGCTAGGGCGGTCCGCCGTCAGGGCACTAGGGCGGGCGGCCGTAAGAGGAGGGAGCAGCGGGAGCGCGACGGTAGGGGCGACACGCAGGGTCGCTAAAAAAAAAGAACGCGCGCCTCGGGGCGAGCTTCGGTGGGCCCTAGGAACAGTCCCTAGGAGGGGACCTGCTCTGATACCATGAGAAGAATTGAACGAGAATGGAAATGAGTATGAACGAAGTGAGTACAAATAGGAAACCCTAATTGTGTTGTACCCCCTATGGGATACCCCACTATAGCCTACACAAACAAGTAAGCTATATGTTCTGACAGCATTTGCACTCTAGGTTCCCATACTGACCGACCTGGCCAATGCACCATTTTCCGTATACATATGCATTAGATTTCTTTCAAACCTTTTTAGCTGACTAGATTTATATATTTCCCACCTTCTGATCGAGTGAGACCGCTAGATTCCCTCTAGTTTTTGAGAAACGAGCGTTTCCGTTCTCCCTGGCCCTACTTGCACTATAAGTGCGAAATGCCGGCCAAACTGGCCGATGCACCATTTTCTCTACACATGTGCGTTAGTTACCTTTCAAACCCTTACGTTCACTCGACTAATATATTTCCTACCTTATATTTGAGTGAGATGGCTAGATTCCGTGTCTTATGCGAGATCTGAGCGGTTCCGTTCTCCCAGGCATTTGCACTCTAAGTTCCCATACTGACCGACCTGGCCAATGCACCATTTTCCATATACATATGCATTAGATTCCTTTCGAACCTTATTAGCTCACTAGATTTATATATTTCCCACCTTTTGATCGAGTGAGACCGCTAGATTCCCTCTACTTTTTGAGAAACGAGCGTTTCCGTTCTCCTTGGCCCCACTTGCACTATAAGTGCGAAATGCCAGCCAGACTGGCCGATGCACCGTTTTCTCTACACATGTGCGTTAGTTACCTTTCAAACCCTTACGTTCACTCGATTTATAGATTTCCTACCTTATATTTGAGTGAGACCGCTAGATTCCGTGTACTATGCGAGATATGAGCGGTTCCGTTCTCACAGGCATTTGCACTCTAAGTTCCCATACTAACCGACCTGGCCAATGCCCCATTTTCCATATACATATGCATTAGATTCCTTTCAAACCTTATTAGCTCACTAGAATTATATATTTCCCACCTTCTGATCGAATGAGACCGCTAGATTCCCTCTACTTTTTGAGAAACGACCGTTTCCGTTCTCCCTGGCCCCACTTGCACTATAAGTGCGAAATGCCGGCCAGACTGGCCGATGCACCATTTTCTCTACACATGTGTGTCACGTACCTTTCAAACCCTTAAGTTCACTGGATTAATATATTTCCTACCTTTTATTTGAGTGAGACCACTAGATTCCGTATACTATGCGAGATCTGAGCGGTTCCGTTCTCCCAGGCATTTGCACTCTAAGTTCCCATACTGACCGACCTGGCCAATGCACCATTTTCCATATACATATGCATTAGATTCCTTTCAAACCTTATTAGCTCACTAGATTTTTATATTTCCCACCTTCTGATCGAGTGAGACCGCAAGATTCCCTCTCCTTTTTGAGAAACGAGCGTTTCCGTTCTCCCTGGCCCCACTTGCACTATAAGTGCTAAATGCCGGCCAGACTGGCCGATGCACCATTTTCTCTAGACATGTGCGTTAGTTACCTTTCAGACCCTTACCTTCACTCGATTGATATATTTCCTACCTTATATTTGAGTGAGACCACTAGATTCCGTGTACTATGCGAGATCTGAGCGGTTCCGTTCTCCCAGGCATTTGCACTCTAAGTTCCCATACTGACCGACCTGGCCAATGCACCATTTTCCATATACATATGCATTAGATTCCTTTCAAGCCTTATTAGCTCACTATATTTATATATTTCCTACCTTCTGATCGAGTGAGACTGTCAGAACATTATAGCTTACTTATTTGTGTAGGCTATAGTGGGGTATCCCATAGGAGGTACAACCCAATTAGGGTTTCCTATTTGTACTCACTTCGTTCATAGTCATTCCATTCTCGTTCTAACTTTCTCATGGTATCAAGCAGGTTCCCCCGTGGGAACTGTGCTTAGGGCCCACCACATCGAACCGCGCTCCGGGCCCTTTCTCTTATTTTTTCGATCTGCCCTAACGGCCCCTAGACGCCCGCGTGCCGCCCTTAGACGCCCACGCGCCGCCTGTCCTTGCCTCTTGACGCCCGCGCGCCGCCCTTAGACGCTCGCGCGCCGCCCGTCCCAGCCCCTAGACACCCACGCGCCGCCCGTCCAGGCCCCACGCCGCCCGCGCGCAACCCTTTGAGCCCGCGCGCCGCCCGTCCTGGCCCCACGCCGCCCACCCGCTGCCCTTCTAGCCCACGAGCCGCCCGTCTAGGCCCCACGCTGCTCGCGCGCTGCCCTTAGTGCCCGCGAGCCACTCTTCTCGGCCCCCCCCCCCTAGACGCCTGCGCACTGCCCGCCAGGCCCCTCGACGCCGTGCGCCGCCCGATCCGGCCCCACGCCACCCGTGCGCCACCCGTCCCGGCCGCGCACACCCTTCCTGGCCCCTCGTCGCCCGTGCGCAGCCCGTCCCGGCCCCGCTCCCAGCCGCCCGTGCGTCACTCGTCCCGGCCCCGCTCCCAGCCGCCCGTGTGCCATCCGTCCCGGCCCCGCTCCCAGCCGCCCGTGCGCTACCCGTCCCGGCCCAGCTCCCGGCCACCCGTGCACCACCCGTCCCTGCCGTGAGCCACCGGCCCGAGCCGCCTGCGCAGCTGTGGAGCCGCCTGTGCCGCTGACAGCCCGGGCCGCCCGAGCCGCCCGAGCCGCGCGAGCCGCGCGAGCCGCCTGAGCCGCCCGAGCCGCTCGAGCCGCCCGAGCCGCCCAAGCCGCCCGAGGAGCCGAGCCGCTGGTGCCGAGGTGCTGCTGTTGCTGCTGGGCCGGCCGAGCTGCCGTGTTTGCTGTGCTGCTGTGCTCCCCGACCCGTCCTGTCTGGTGAGATCGCCGACTGCAGTCATGGCTACCCCTAGTGTCCTAGCTTTTGACGCTGAGGGTCGTGCCATTGACTTTGAGGTCTGGGTCGACGACCTGCAACTGTTCTTATAGTGCGATAGGGCAGACGGTCTTTCTCTCTTTGACCTCACCTCTGGCGCTGTCCCTGCCCCTACTGCTGATGCTGACGCCCCTGTTCGCTCACAGTGGGCCACGCGCGATGCTACTGCACGTCTTGCTGTCCGTCGCCACCTGCCTACCGCTGAGCGCGCGCACTTTAGCCAGTACAAGAATGCCCAGACCTTGTACGACGCTGTAGTTGCACGCTACTCCTCCCCTGCCACTGCTGCACTGAGCCGCCTCATGCTCCCCTTCCTCTTCCCTGACCTTGCCGCCTTTCCCACTGTCGCTGATCTCATTACGCACCTCCGCACTAGTGACACTCGCTACCGCGCTGCGCTTCCTGCTGACTTCTGCGCCAAGAACCCCCCCCCCCCCCCATGTACATCACTCTCTACTTTTTAGTCACTCGCCTTCCTGACTCCCTTCGTGTAGTCCGGGACCACTTCCTCGCGGTCTGTCCCACCACCCTCACAGTTGATAGCCTCGAGAAGGCCCTCCTAGCGGCGGAGAAGAGCATAGTCGCTGTAGGAGCCTCTCGAGGTGACCCCCGCGCCCCCATCTTTGAGGGGTGTTCTCCTTCCCCTCTCCTGCCCTCTGTCGCCTCTGCCGCTGCGGCTGACCTCCTGGGTCTTGAGTCGGTCGGTTTGGCGTCTGCCCCTAGCGGGAGACGCCGCTCTAGCAAGGGCAAGGGGGGCAAGGGAGCGGGTGGGGCCAGCGGGGGCGGTGGAGGTGGAGGTGGAGGCGCCGGAGGGAGTGGGGGTGGCGGTGGAGGTGGTGGCGGGGGTGGGGGTGCTAGTGGCAGCACTGGAGGCGGGGGTGGCGGCGGCGGTGGCGGTGGGAGCGGAGGTGGCGGAGGCGGCGGTGGTGGAGGCGGCGGCGGTGGAGGCGGAGGCGGAGGTGGCGGTGGTGGAGGTGGTCGGAGTGGCGCTTCGTAGCGGAGCAGCACTGGGGGTGGTCAGCGCCAGCAGCAACAGCAGCAGTAGCAGCGTTCTCGCGACGTCCCCACCCCTCAGCAGCTCCGTGAGTGGTACACGCAGCGTCACCGCGGTCGGGGTTTTGGTCCCTGCACCTACGTTCTCCGCACTGGCGACCGCGCTGGAGAGCAGTGTGGGGGTACCAACACCGCCCAGCGCTGCTTTGGCCGCCTGACGGACGCTTGGCGCCAGCAGTTCCCGGAGGCCGCGGAGATCCCCCGCTGGGGAGAGCTGTCTAGGGCTGGTGTCGCTATCTTTGATCTTGATTTTGATGCTATCCTTGCTGCCATGTATGCTGTGACCATTAGTGACGAGGGTGACTGTTACCGGTGTTTCCCGCCCGACCCGGGCATTGGTACTACTGCTCTAGGTGCTTGTGAGGCTACTGCTCTAGGTGGGGCCAGCGGGGGCGGTGGAGGTGGAGGTGGAGGCGGCAGAGGGAGTGGGGGTGGCGGTGGAGGGAGTGGGGGTGGCGGTGGAGGTGGTGGCGGGGGTGGGGGTGCTACTGGCGGTAGTGGAGGCGGGGGTGGTGGCGGCGGTGGCGGCGGGAGCGGAGGTGGCGGAGGCGGCGGTGGTGGAGGCGGAGGCGGGGGCGGTGGAGGCGGAGGCGGGGGGTGGCGGTGGTGGAGGTGGTCGGAGTGGCGCTTTGCAGCGGAGCAGCACTGGGGGTGGTCAGCGCCAGCAGCAGCAGCAGCGTTCTCGCGACGTCCCCACCCCTCAGCAGCTCCGTGAGTGGTACACGCAGCGTCAGCGTGGTGGGGGTTTTGGTCCCTGTACCTACGTTATTCGCACAGGCGACCGCGCTGGAGAGCAGTGTGGGGGTACCCACACCGCCCAGCGCTGCTTTGGCCGCCTGACAGACGCTTGGCGCCAGCAGTTCCCGGAGGCCGCGGAGATCCCCCGCTGGGGAGAGCTGTCTAGGGCTGGTGTAGCTATCTTTTATCTTGACTTTGATGCTATCCTTGCTGCCATGTATGCTGTGACCATTAGTGATGAGGGTGACTGTTACCGGTGTTTCCTGCCCGGCCCGGGCATTGGTACTGCTGCTCTAGGTGCTAGTGAGGCTGCTCTCTCAGGTACTAGTGAGTCTGCGCTCTCAGGTACTGCGTCGGCTTCGGCCTCCCACACCTTCACCCTTGACTCTGGAGCGTCTCGCTCCTTCTTTTGAGACCGCTTCACACTCACGCCACTTAGTCGGCCGGTTGCGGTGTCCCTGGCTGACCCCTCTGGGGGTCCTGTTCTGTCTCGCTTCTCCACAGTCCTCCCGTGTCCGGCGGCTCCCTCTGGCACCCTGTCTGGTCTCTACCTCCCCTCGTTCTCTACGAACTTGGTGAGTGGTGCTGACCTACAGGATGCGGGAGTCCACCAGTTCACCCCTGCTCGTCAGCGAGTGACGCACTGCACAGAGGCTAGCACAGGTCGTCACTTTGCTACTTTTACACGTGAGCCAGGGTCGAGCCTGTACACACTGACCACTGCTTCTCCTCCAGTTCCTAAGTTTGGTAGGGTCCCTTCGTCAGGTCAGGTGTTTGCTGCAGCGTCCAGGTCTGGTCATGAGTCTGCCCCCTGTTCGTGTCGTCGCCTGTCTCACGAGACTCTCCTCTGGCACCACCGCCTGGGTCACCCCTCTCTGCTTCGGCTCAGAGGCATGGCCTCCCGTCTTCTTGTGTCTGGTCTTCCCCGGTCCCTCCCTCCCCTTCCTCAGGGCCCTGGCCCGGCCTGTGTCTCCTGTGTTGAGGGGCGCCAGCGTGCTGCCCCTCACTCCTCCCAGTTTCCTCCGACAGAGGCTCCGTTGCAGACGATTCACATGGA
Organism: Closterium sp. NIES-65; assembly: GCA_948144175.1. Taxonomy (NCBI): domain Eukaryota; kingdom Viridiplantae; phylum Streptophyta; class Zygnematophyceae; order Desmidiales; family Closteriaceae; genus Closterium; species Closterium sp. NIES-65. The sequence goes on along the minus strand of CANXME010001444.1, from coordinate 12,367 downwards.
CGTGTGGGGCCCTGCCCACGTCCGTGGACTCGGTCACGAGCGCTACTTCCTGTTGGTGGTTGACGACTAGTCGCGTTACACCACAGTCTTCCCCTTGCACAGCAAGGGTGATGTCACTGAGGTGCTGATCGACTGGATCCGCGCAGCTTTTCTCCAGCTCAAGCAGAGCTTTGGCTCGGACTTTCCTGTGTTGCGTCTGCACTCGGACAGGTGCGGAGAGTTCTCCTGTGGCCTTCTGCGTGCCTACTGTCGTGCGCGAGGCATCCGTCAGACCTTCACGCTTCCGGACTCACCGCAGCAAAATGGGATTGCAGAGCGCTGCATTGGCATGGTCATGGACGTCGCTCGTACATCTATGATGCATGCGGCTGCCCCCCATTTTCTGTGGCCGTTTGCGGTCAGGTACGCGGCGCATCAGATCAACCTTGACCCCAGGGTCTCCACGCCGGAGACCTCCCCAGCCCTGCTGTGGACGGGGAAGGTTGGCGATGCGTCGGCGTTCAGGGTCTGGGGATCTCGGGCGTTTGTCCGCGAATTGTCTGCGGACAAGCTGTCCCCTCGCGCTGCTCCCTGCGTCTTCGTGGGGTTCCCCCCCGACGCCCCTGGGTGGCAGTTCTACCACCCCACCTCTCGCCGTCTTCTGTCCTCCCAGGACGTCACGTTCGACGAGTCGGTACCCTACTACCGCCTCTTCCCATACCGCGCTCCGTCCCTCCCCCCACCCCCGCTCTTCTTGGTACCAGGTCCCCCCCCCCGGTAGACCCCCTTCCCCCTCAGGGTCCTGCCCCTTCAGGTGTGTCCCAGGTAGACGCGGTCGAGCCTGTCGAGGTCACTGGTGACTCTGGTGCTGCTGTGGGTGCTGAGCCTAGGGGTGCTGTGACTGGGGCTGCTTTGCCTGGGGGTGCTGAGTCTGGGGGTGCTGAGCCTGGGGGTGCTGAGCCTGGGGGTACTGAGCCTGGGGGTGCTAAGCCTGGGGGTGCTGAGCCTGGGGGTGCTGAGCCCTGGGGGTGCTGAGCCTGGGGGTGCTGAGCCTGGGGGTACTGAGACTGGAGGTGCTACGCCTGGAGGTGCTTTTCCTGAGGGTTCTTCGCCTGGAGATTCTCCGGGTGCTTCGTCTCTCCGAGAGCCACTCTCCCCACAGGAGCTGCGTGAGTGGTTTGCCAGGCGCTGGAGGCGTGCTGCTGGTGCTGGAGGTTCTTCGGCTGCTGAGGGTGCTGCTGCCGCGCGTCCCGGAGGTGCTCGTATTGGGAGTACTGGAGCTGCTGGGCCTGCGGGTTCTAGTGGAGCTGGTGCTGCTGAGCGTGTTGGCGCTGAGACTACTGCTGGCGGTCCGGCTGGCAGTGCTCCTGGTGCTGCTGGAGGTTCTGGTGCTGCTGGGGGTTCTGGAGCTACTGGAGGTGCTACTGGAGGTGCTATTGAAGGTGCTGCTGGGGTTCTAGAGCTACTAGAGGTGCTGCTGGAGTTGCTGCTGGAGCGGGTACTCCTGCTGGGGGTACTGGTGCTGTCCCTGCTGTTTCTGGCGTCACCTCGCGGCCCCGACCGTACTTCGTTCCCCTCCTGCAGCAAGTTCTTGGTCTTACACCTTCTCCTGGTCCTCCTCCTCCTCCCTTAGAGGGTCCACAGCCTGTCCTGTCACAGTCACAGCTACAGCCTGCCTCCCCTTTGCCTGCTCCTTCTTCCTACGCTGGTCCGACTGGAGGTCTTACTGAGCGTCGTGAGCCTGCGTCTCGTCCTGCGTCGCCTGTTCGTGCTGCGCACACTAGTGGTCGCAGTTCGCGTCAGCGTCCTCCTCCTGTCCGTGGCACGCACCGGATGTCTCTGCGTCCGTCTACTGCTCCTCTGCGTGCCCCTTTGCCTTCTCCTCCTGCTTCCTCTCTTCCTACTCTTGCCGACCCGGAGTCGGACTCTCTTCGTATGCCAGTCCTACTGTCACGCGTCTTCTTGCTACTGCCGTCACTGACCTCCAGTCGGACCAGCGTAGGGAGAAGGAGCAGGCAAAGGGGAGGCAGGCTGTAGCTGTGACTGTGACAGGACAGGCTGTGGACTGGAGGTCTTACTGAGCGTCATGAGCCTGCGTCTCGTCCTGCGTCGCCTGTTCGTGCTGCGCGCACTAGTGGTCGCGGTTCGCGTCAGCGTCCTCCTCCTGTCCCTGGCACGCACCGGATGTCTCTGCGTCCATCTACTGCTCCTCTGCGTGCCCCTTTGCCTTCTCCTCCTGCTTCCTCTCTTCCTGCTCTTGCCGACCCGGAGTCGGACTCTCTTCGTGCTGCCAGTCCTACTGTCACGCGTCTTCTTGCTACTGCCGTCACTGACCCTTCTTTCGAGTCTTCTGCTGCGTCTGCCCTTGTCACTGAGCTCGTCGACTTTGCTGCGTGCTGTCGTCAAGACTACGCTGCTAGTCTTGTTGCTGCGTCTGAGTCTACCTGTCCTCCGTCCGTCGGGGGTGAGTGTGCCCTTGGCACGGACGTCCTTGAGGACAGGCAGGAGGAGTTCCAGCGTCTGGCCGCCGCTTCACCTCATCTCGCGTCTGTACTGCTCGCCCCTAAGGGAGACCCGGATGCACTAGACATCCCGACTCCGCGCTCTTACGCGGAGGCGATAGAGGGTCCCTACTCCTCTCAGTGGCAGGCAGCTATGGATGCAGAGATGGCTTCCTGGAAGTCCACAGGCACCTACGTTGACGCTGTTCGCGCTTCTGGGGCGAACATCGTCAGTGGCATGTGGATCTTCAGGGTGAAGCGGCCGCCGGGTTCTCCGCCTGTCTTCAAGGCGCGTTACGTGGCTCGTGGCTTCAGTCAGCGGCAGGGAGTTGACTACTTTCAGACCTTCTCCCCCACCCCGAAGATGACCACTCTTCGGGTACTGCTGCACGTTGCTGTTCACCGTGACTTTGAGCTGCACTCTCTCGACTTCAGCACTGCTTTCTTGCAGGGCAGCCTGCACGAGGAGATCTGGCTGTGTCGCCCACCTGGCTTCACTGGGTCTTTCCCTCCTGGTACCCAGTGGAGTCTCCGGCGTCCAGTCTACGGTCTCCGCCAGGCGCCACGTGAGTGGCACGACACAGTGAGGACTAAACTTGCGGCACTTGGGTTTGCTCCTTCCACTGCAGACCCGTCGCTGTTTCTGCGCACCGACACCTCTCTGCCGCCGTTCTACATCCTCGTGTACGTCGACGACTTGGTCTTTGCCACAGCTGACACTGCTGGACTTGCCTACGTGAAGTCCGAGCTGAAGAAGAGACACACGTGCACTGACCTGGGTGAACTGCGCAGCTACCTTGGCTTGCAGATCACCCGGGACAGAGCACGCCGCACCATTACCCTGACTCAGTCACACATGGTGCAGCAGGTCCTTCAGCGCTTGGGCTTCACGTACTCCTTGCCTCAGGCCACTCCTCTGCCTACTCGCCACTCGCTCTCACCTCTGCCTTCGGATGAGTCCGTAGAGTCGAGTGGCCCGTATGCAGAGCTTGTTGGCTGCCTCATGTACCTGATGACCTGCACACGACCAGACCTTGCATACCCTCTTAGCATTCTCGCACGCTATGTTGCTCAAAGGAGACACCGACCAGAGTAGATGGCTGCAACGAAGAGGGTGTTGCGCTACTTGTGCGGTACGTTGGGCATGGGGCTAGTGCTTGGAGGGCGCAGTCCAGTGGTCCTCACTAGGCACGCGGACGCTTCTTGAGCTGACGACCAGGCTACGCAGCAGTCGTCACAGGGTTATACCTTCAGCCTTGGTTCCGGCTCTGTTTCGTGGCGGGCTACCCGCTCGTCTTCTGTTCTCGACTCCAGTTGTGAGGCTGAGATCTACGCCGGGGCTATGGCTGCCCAGGAGCTTCGCTGGCTCACCTACCTGCTGACCGACCTTGGAGAGCCGCCTCGTTCTCCTCCAGTCCTGTATGTAGACAACAAGGCCATGCTGGCCTTGTGTCGAGAGCAGCGCTTGGAGCACAGAACAAAGCACATTGCTCTCCGCTACTTTCTTGCTCGTGAGCTACAGCAGCGTGGACAGTTGCGACTTGCGTACGTGGCCTCTGAGGCCAACACTGCTGATATCTTCACCAAGGCACTTGCGCCTTGTGATCATCAGCGCTGCTGCACGCAGCTGGGTCTTGTGCCTGTCTTGCCTCACTTGCTCATTTCTTGACCTTGCTTGTACCTTCACCTATATATACTCCTGCTCTTGCTTGCTTGACTCTTGTATATCTCTATATGTTATCTTGCATGTGAACTGGCCTTCTGGCCTTTGAACTTGTGCTCAGAATGTGTGGTGACTTTGTGATCCACCCTGAGCTTTGCTTTGCTTTGCTTGACTGGTCTTGTGACCCCTTGTTCTCCCCCACTCTGCCTATAAGGGTGTGTCAGAACATTAAAGCTTACTTATTTGTGTAGGCTATAGTGGGGTATCCCATAGGGGGTACAACCCAATTAGGGTTTCCTATTTGTACTCACTTCGTTCATAGTCATTCCATTCTCGTTCTAACTTTCTCAGAGACCGCTAGATTCCCTCTACTTTTTGAGAAACGAGCGTTTCCATTCTTTGTGGCCCCACTTGCACTATAAGTGCGAAATGCCGGCCAGACTGGCCAATGCACCATTTTCTCTACACATGTGCGTTAGTTACCTTTCAAACCCTTACGTTAACTTGATTAATATATTTCCTACCTTATATTTGAGTGAGACCACTAGATTCGGTGTACTATGCGAGATCTGAGCGGTTCCGTTCTCCCAGGCATTTGCACTCTAAGTTCCCATACTGACCGACCTGGCCAATGCACCATCTTCCATATACATATGCATTAGATTCCTTTCAAACCTTTTTAGCTCACTAGATTTATATATTTCCCACCTTCTGATCGAGTGAGACCGCTAGATTCCCTCTACTTTTTGAGAAACGAGCGTTTCCGTTCTCCCTGGCCCCACTAGCACCATAAGTGCGAAATGCCGGCCAGACTGGCCGATGCACCATTTTCTCTACACATGTGCGTTAGTTACCTTTCAAACCCTTACATTCACTTGATTAATATATTTCCTACCTTATATTTGAGTGAGACCACTAGATTCCGTGTACTATGCGAGATCTGAGCGGTTCCGTTCTCCCAGGCATTTGCACTCTAAGTTCCCATACTGACCGACTTGGCCAGTGCACCATTTTCCATATACATATGCATTAGATTCCTTTCAAACCTTGTTAGCTCACTAGATTTATATATTTCCAACCTTCTGATCGAGTGAGACCGCAAGATTCCCTCTACTTTTTGAGAAACGAGCGTTTCCGTTCTCCCTGGCCCCACTTGCACTATAAGTGCGAAATGCCGGCCAAACTGGCCGATACACCATTTTCTCTACACATGTGCGTTAGTTACCTTTCAAACCCCTACGTTCACTCGATTAATATATTTCCTACCTTATATTTGAGTGAGACCACTAGATTCCGTGTACTATGCGAGATCTGAGCGGTTCTGTTCTCCCAGGCATTTGCACTCTAAGTTCCCATACTGACCGACCTGGCCAATATACCGTTTTCCATATACATATGCATTAGATTCCTTTCGAACCTTATTAGCTCACTAGATTTATATATTTCCCACCTTCTGATTGAGTGAGACCGCTAGATTCCCTTTACTTTTTGAGAAATCAGCGTTTCCGTTCTCCCTGGCCCCACTTGCACTATAAGTGCGAAATGTCAGCCAGACTGACCGATGCACCATTTTCTCTACACATGTGCGTTAGTTACCTTTCAAACCCTTACGTTCACTCGATTAATATATTTCCTACCTTATATTTGAGTGAGACCACTAGATTCCGTGTACTATGCGAGATCTGAGCGCTTCCGTTCTCCCAGGCATTTGCACTCTAAGTCCCCATACTGACCGACGTGGCCAATGCACCATTTTCCATATACATATGCATTAGATTCCTTTCAAACCTTATTAGCTCACTAGATTTATATATTTCCCACCTTCTGATTGAGTGAGACCGCTAGATTCCCTCTACTTTTTGAGAAACGAGCGTTTCCGTTCTCCCTGGCCCCAATTGCACTATAAGTGCGAAATGCCGGCCAGACTGGTTGATGCACCATTTTCTCTACACATGTGCGTTAGTTACCTTTCAAACCCTTATGTTCACTCGATTAATATATTTCCTACCTTATATTTGAGTGAGACCACTAGATTCCGTATACTATGCGAGATCTGAGCGGTTCCCTTCTCCCAGGCATTTGCTCTCTAAGTTCCCATATTGACGCACCTGGCCAATGCACCATTTTCCATATACATATGCATTAGATTCCTTTCGAACCTTATTAGCTCACTAGATTTATATATTTCTCATCTTGTGATCGAGTGAGACCGCTAGATTCCCTTTACTTTTTGAGAAACGAGCATTTCCGTTCTCCCTGGCCCCACTTGCACTATAAGTGCGAAATGCCGGCCAGACTGGCCGATGGACCAGTTTCTCTACACATGTGCGATAGTTACCTTTCAAACCCTTACATTCACTCGATTAATATATTTCCTACCTTATATTTGAGTGAGGCCACTAGATTCGGTGTACTATGCGAGATCTGAGCGGTTCCGTTCTCCCAGGCATTTGCACTCTAAGTTCCCATACTGACCGACCTGGCCAATGCACCATTGTCCATATACATATGCATTAGATTCCTTTCGAACCTTATTAGCTCATTAGATTTTTATATTTCCCACCTTCTGATCGAGTGAGACCGTTAGATTCCCTCTACTTCTTGAGAAACGAGCGTTTCCGTTCTCCCTGGCCCCACTTGCACTATAAGTGCGAAATGCCGGCCAGACTGGCCGATGCACCATTTTCTCTAAACATCTGTGTTAGTTACCTTTCAAACCCTTACATTCACTCGATTAATATATTTCCTACCTTATATTTGAGTGAGACCACTAGATTCCGTGTACTATGCGAGATCTGAGCGGTTCCGTTCTCCCAGGCATTTGCACTATAAGTTCCCATACTGACCGACCTGGCCAATGCACCATTTCCCATATACATATGCATTAGATTCCTTTCGAACCTTATTACCTCACTAGATTTATATATTTCCCACCTTCTGATCGAGTGAGACCGCTAGACTCCCTCTACTTTTTGAGAAACGAGCGTTTTCGATCTCCCTGGCCCCACTTGCACTATAAGTGCGAAATGCCGGCCAGACTGGCCGATGCACCATTTTCTCTACACATGTGCGTTAGTTACCTTTCAAACCCTTACGTTCACTCGATTAATATATTTCCTACCTTATATTCGAGTGAGATCACTAGATTCCGTGTACTATGCGAGATCTGAGCGGTTCCGTTCTCCCAGGCATTTGCACTCTAAGTTCCCATACTGACCGACCTG